>PQWD01004117.1:0-19295 GCA_019425675.1 Leucinodes orbonalis
GATGTGCCAGATATCGTTTCGTGAAAAAGGAGGATGCACTGTGTTTCGGGAAGGGCGCTGTAGCTACTTAAACTTGAAGTGTAAGAGTTGTTACTTAGTTGCATCGGGTGTCGTGGGTACTTAACCATCGAAAGTTAATTGGTTCCTTTCAAAATTGCTTCTGTCAGAGAAAAGCGTAACTTGCTATTACATGAGCCAACTGTTTGTCCCATACGATTAATAAAATAAAAAAGCCTAAAAGTACTTGCAGACTTTTTTTGACACTGGACTTATCGTGAAAAAGTTTGTAACCGTTAAACGCTATTTGCGTTTAACGGTTACATGCTTGCTGTTACATGCTGTTACATGCCGAGTACATGCTTTTTGCAATGACCGAAAGTCAAATTCTTCACATTTTATGGCAATCGAAATTCACAGAAACATCTGGATTGATATTAACGAATGAACAATTGTTTGCTTTTTAATTCATTCAATTAGAGTCAATTTGTTACATGATTTAAATACGTAACGAATTCCATGTAACGTTCTCACTGAAATATTCATACTACAATAATAATCTGACGAGTTTTCATATGGATGTATAAATTTCACATTAATGTCCCAGTCATTATACACATAGCTTTTGAGTATATATGTATATACTGTACTAATAACTTGAAGTGGCAGTGGACTGGTCACGTATGTCGCAGAACCGATGGCCGTTGGAGCAGACGAGTTCTGGAGTAGAGACCGGGCTTGGCAAGCGTAGCGTAGGACGCCCTGGGTCGACGTCTTGCGAAAGAGAGGCTGGATGAGAAATTGGAGGACCGGGATATCTGGCGCAATATGGGGGAGACCTATGTCCAACGGTGGACTGCGATAGGTTGAAGAGAAACTACTAGTTTTTAAACTCTTTTTTGAAGTGCCGTGTAAAATATGTGTGTAACTATCTCCGTGTTGTAGTAATCTGAGCATTGAATTCAGGATCCCAATTCCGCAGAATTTTAAAATTCGCTAATAATATCGTTATTGTGTCTAAATAACATAACTGTGCATTCATTTGTTAGGTTTCAAGGTAGATCTTAATCTGATTGGTAAAACATTATTTATTGTATAAATACTATTTTAAACCTATTAACATTAAAGTTGTATCGAATATCAAATTTTTCAGTTGGATTGTAATGCTGTCGTAATTTCAATAAAGATTGGGGGGTTTCGAATACCACGGAGAGATCGTATATTGAAAGTCACTAAGTGCGTTGTTCCGTTTATTTTAAATACAAAAATCTAATGGTGAGGTGAGTAAAACATATTTTCAGTGTAATTTACCTTGGCTTTTTTTGTTCACCGAACCAGTTGTAGGCGAATAGCTCCCAGTCACGGGCACTAAATTGGACACAAATTTTAAGTCCACACCCTGAAATACGAAAATAAATTGGACTCCAGTCTAGATCGCAGATCGTTAACGCTCAGACGCCGACATTTTAATGTCTAGGATTAATCCTTTTACGGGAACGCCTAGCAGGCTCGGCATGTAATAAGTGTTCGCGTTTAAGCTTACAGCATTATGAGAGATTGATGGTTGGATGCAATAACATGTTTTCAAGTTATTCGCGTAAGTTTTTTTTATATTATAAAGTGTACAAGACGGTCAGAATGCTCACCTGAAGATAAGCCTGACCATGATAGAGCGGCATTGATTGAGATAACTGATAAACAGTTATTATTCTCCACCAATGCCGCACTGCGCCCATCACCCGAGACATTCATTAAAAACATTTAATCTTACCAATAGTTAAGCTTCCTGACAGTCCTATTTACATTACAAAAAAGCCTGGTTAAGCTAAAAAGGTCATCTACGACCAACAGTCTAAATCTACTTCAAAATAACGAAATGAACTCCCCGTAGCCATACTGTGTGAGATAGTCCGTGAGCCGCAGTCGGAGACCACAGTTCAAATCAATTCAAATATTATTTTTTTTATTAAAAAAATAATAAATATACATCACAGGCTTCAATACAAATTTCACGAAGGTTGGCAAAATTCATATTTTGCCTGAACTACGTAAACTTGTTTATCAGGTGACTTATTTGCTGAATTATAATCAAAATGCATACATGGTAAAATAATAATTAAAGTCACTCAAATCGTACCAAATATTTTAAGGTTACTAACATTTTCGTAGTTTTATCGTACCCAAACAATAACTAAACAAGTAATTTTTTTTATTGATATACCTTACTCATTGTCAAGAGTATGATGCACGTACACAAAGCCACGGTAAGAAGCGGCACCAACGATAACCAGCTTATCATAACGTTTAAGTCCCTCAAGTACCTGCAAAAAATGTATACTTTGATCATAAAGCAGTATCGTGCTATATCTACTCTTATGCTGTGAGACAAGGCCTGCTCCTGCAGGGGGTGTTATAGGCCGATGTGGCAAGTCCGTACTATAATTTTCTCGAAATATTCCCATTCCCTCATAACTTTGTTGAGGATAAAACAAAAACTTATGAATTTGAATCTAATTATAAGTACAGATGTTATTAACTAAGCTCATTAAGTGATTACTTAAGTCAGAAGGTCCTTTAAGTAGGGACTGAATAAATTAAAACTGGCTTTATATGACGTGGATGTCTCAGCTTTTACGAAAGACTTAAATTATTTCTACATATATTTTGTAGTATGTGTTTTTATTGTATGCTATTAGAAGTATTCTCCGAGATTTTTACTCCTTGAGATTTAAGCTTGGGCTCGATAGTCCAAATCTGTTCAAAGCCATAGTGTTAAGACCTCTACTCTATTATCATGTACAGGGTGAAATCGAGAATATTGGCATTTTCTTTAAATAAGAATTCTTATTTAAAGAAATGCCAATACTCGAAATCTCGATAGATACGAATAAATCCTCAAAATGAGGTGAATAAAAAAATCATATATTTTTAAACCCTAAACATCATATAAAACTGTGGTTGATCAATAATACATCTGACATAAAAAATATTATTTTCAATTAAATATAGGGTGAGGCGGGTTCACGGTACGCGGTAGAGTGGAGGGCGATGAAAACATTCATTAATATGAGAAGATTTATAGGTCGAATGGATTTCACCTGTACAACCTGTAACCTGCACTGAAATTGTTGTCTAATCTAATGGTTTAAACTCAGCGGGACGTGAACCAATTTTAATACAGTGTCCCAATCAAAATTAAACAAAATTGAAATAAATATTACAACTCAGCAATAGAATATCTAGTTATAAGGAAGACGCTAGGGAAATTATAATGAATTGCTCACTCCACTTGCTTCACATGAACTTTGTAGAACTTCCTCAAACTTTTGCTTAAGCGAATCGCATATTCTGACCTACTTTCCAGCAACTGCCGCTTCTCAACCGTCAGAATCTTCACGGTACTGTCACAAGCCACGCAGAAAAAGTACATTAGTAATACGAAGCACATATCTATCATCAAAAGTGTGTGCCCTGCTTGAAACATGAAAATGCTGTGAAGCAATAATCCAATCTCATGGTATGGTGTCTTCATCGGCATTAGTATTGAAGTCGTTTTCGATACAGTTACCCTTTTTCCATTCATATAATACCAACATGCAGTCACCACATAGGAAATTAATGGCAAAGAAACCATAATGTACAACGAGCACACAATTTTCCATCCTTTATTGACAACTTTCAGAAGTTTCTCATTAGAATCCGCTTTGATGGCGTCGTAAAGTGTCGACTTAACAGTCACGTACAGTTTCCTGAAAACAAATCTGTTCTCGATGAACAAAATTGTCTTTAGTGGAAACATGACTGCAATCACCAATGTGTAAGAGGCCTCAGCAACGAGTTTCACGTCGTTTGTTTCTCGAATTACATCGAGCGTACCAAATATAACGTAGATTATTATAGCCATTGCTGCCAATTGATGGAAGCTAAATTTTCGCCATGTCCAACTAGGATCGAGTATTGTTGGCCAAAAATCCTCTGGGTGAAAAAAACGAGCCGCAATATGCCATCGACTTCATTCTTATTACCAACGGTTTGGGTGTATTTTTGTACGGCATTTTCGAGTGTTTTTCTCATTTTGAACGTTACGTCGACGCGAAATTAAAGGAGTTATAATTTCGCGTTTCCAATGAATGCTCCGCATAGCGCGAGTACAATCAGTGACAGAACAGTTGAATTGGGGATTAATTACATTTTATCTACTTTATGGTACAGTCAATATTTAAACAGATTTATTGGAAATTCATAAAATGATACGACCAAATTTCACTTTTTTTATAATAAACTAAATAACTTTAGTCAGCAGATAACAGAAAATATAATTAATGTAACGTATGGACATACTTCCGAAAACTTCCAAAATGTGCTATCCACTACAACATTGCTTGTTTCGAAATTTAAAAAGAAACATTTTTATTTTATTTGACAACAAAAAATTTGATACTCCTAGTTTTGATGATTAAATACTTCTCGTCACGGCTAAACCTAATTCAGCCTTTTATTAAATAGATTCCTCTCGTCTGGTCTAGCCTCTGTCGTTAGAGCGTCAAGTTTAAATTGCTGCTTTATCCAGGGATCGTGTTTCTACAGGAGCAGTTTGGTTGGAAACTGCAGGCTAAACACATGATTGTTTTAATAGAGAGATCATGTGTTCCGTTAGCACGTTGCTGTCGTCCGTTTTTGATAGAAAAGAGTTTTTAAACGTATGAGGCATTATGACGGTTTAAAAATTTCGACTTCAAGGTACATCTAATAGTGAGTGTTTAAGTAATAAGAATCAAACAAAAAGAAGGCTCATCTGTGTTAGGTGGTATATCTGAGTTAAGTTTGTTGCAGACTTTAAAACGCCAGGAATCCAGACACAATTAAATAATGCACGGTTTCTGACGCCTTTAGGTGTCACTAGCATACTAGTTGTTAAACTTGGTGCTGAGTCGTTTAGGTAGGTACCACCGCAGTGCCAGCTAACATCCCGTGAAACAGGAGTGTTATGCACTTCTGTTTCGGGATGAGGTCACTATAGCTAGTAAAATTACCGGGGATAAGATTCCTAACATCTGTTGTCTCTGGAGTCACAGACAGTGCGGCATTGACGGAGAATAATAATCTATTAGTTGTTGGTCTCCTTCAATGTCGCTCTGTCATGGTCAGCGTATCAGCTAACCATCAGGTGAGCATCTTGACCGTCCCATACACTTTGACATAAAAAAAGGTATAGGAAAAGTAAATAAATAGGGTCTCCGGTAACTCTACTCTGCAAAACACAAGCCAGTTTTCTATAAGATCATGGTATCACTGTGGTTAAGCATGCCTTTTCGCGTTAAAGCATGGTAAACCCACTTATACAGAGTGTTCAGCGCATGGACAGGGTCTTTAGCTAAATTCAAAATGGCTTTTAATTTCATTTGCAATTAATTTCGAAGTTACCTCTTTATATAAAACGTACACAGATTTCAGAGTTCGAAAGGTCTTAATTTTTTTTCTGATGTGAATCATATCAAGTAAACATTTATTTAGAATAAGAATACATAACAGAATACGAGAACAAGTCATCTTGCGGTATTGGCACAATAAAAAAAACAGCGTATTGCTTACGCAATGATTTGCACTTCGACCCGTCTTGTCTTATATGGCATGACTCCTTAAAATGTTTTCATTGACTACCCATTTGGTGTAATGGTTGAGACGTCGGCTACTTCACTAGGGTTCCGGGTTCAACCCCCGGGCAGTAAAAACATTCGTGTCCATGAAAATTTTATTTGACTCGGTATTTCTATGTATAACATGTATTTAAATATGTCTGTCCATTTTTTAGTTCCCATAAGTTTCACGCTTAACTTGAGGCTAGATGGCGCTGTGTGAATGTCAGTGATATTTATTATTTATTAATTTTCATACATATAAAACAATAATAGGATCTAGCAACACAAATCATAAGAAGTCTGTTACGATATGTGTTGTACAATGGTGTGCACTGCATATATGCAAATAAGCAGGGCAACCCTGTGCGTCCAGACAACCTAGAAAATCGCTAAATAGCTATCCCTACTTATTCACCATTTTCCTCCACATATTTGAATCTATAGGCGATCTGCTTTCATCAACGCGCTCAATTTGACAAAAATGTAAATTATTTATTGGTTTTCGATTAGTGTACTTTTCATACCCTACTCATAACCTCTGTGCACGCCACTGGTATTGTTTCAAAATACCTAAAATGTAACTTTATACCTGACTGTATCGCTTTGATGACCCTACCAATTATTCAATCAGATTAATTGATCCTTCGACGCCTTATTTCTGTAACTCAATATGCAATTTGGGACCGTTACGCTCCTATGCAATTACCTGCATTAACTATGCAGTTAGCAATTACATTAAAACCTTATACGGCATGCAAAACGCATCTTTATTGGTTTAACCGAAAGTCCATTTTAGCGTTAACGTTACTTTTGGAAGCTTAAGTTTTAAGTGATTAAAAAGCATTCTAGATATTGGATTTGAATTTTTTTTACTTGCAATATTATTATACTAACTATGCTGAGCGTCGGTGGCTCATTGGTGTGGACTGTTGCCTTCAGATCTGGAAGGTGCAGTTTCAAATCCCACCAAATACAAATGTCATTTCAAATTTTAGAAATTACATGTACGTTTATCCGACGCCGAAGGTAAACATCGTGAGGAAATTTGCACACGGCTGTTTACCAGAGAGTTCATGTTTCATAAATAGTTCCTAGCATGACTCAGACTTAGCATTTCTTAAAACATAATCGAATGTATCCCCTGATATCACTACTCATATCAAAAAAAAATCGAGTAAGATCATACTTAACGCGCAATGGAGCGAGCTACTCGTATGCTTGAGGTCTCTCTTAGTGAAATAATTTAAGCCGTAAGAGAACACAGTTACCGACATAGCCCGCCGGATCAGCAAGTTGAAGTGGCAGCGGGCTGAATACGTATGGCGCAGAACCGATGGCCGTTAGAGCAGGGAGTTCTGGAGTGGAGATCACGTATTGGCAAGCGTAGCGTAGGACGCCCTCCGGCCCGATGGACCGATGACTTGCAAAAGGTCGCTGGTGGAGGCTAGATGAGAAAAGCGGAGGACCGATATTTGGCGCAAAATGTAGGAGACCTATGTCCAGCAGTGGACGGCGATAGGTTGAAGAAAGAGAGAGACGATCATACTCGTACATTCTAATGTTATAAATTATTCTCGGGTACCGTATCTTACAGGGTTAATTTAGTCAATAATCTTAATTTAAATATATTTCAATTTCTTCATGATCCGCTCATATCTATCGCATCACTAATTAGTTGAGCGGATTTGGTTTTTATGTAAGATGCCCAATAATTTTTCCATTTTAAATTTTTATTGATTCTTAAATGTTTTTCTTTTATTCTAGTTCAGTATATTTTCCTTTCCATCCATACAAGATCATGATCAATATCGTTCAATCAGCTCTTCACAAATAATTTGAACCAAATTGTTTCTCACACGAAATTAATGGCGACCGTACGTTTATTGTTTCTAATAAGTGTCCTGACCTTTAATAGCTTATGGCCAGCAATAAAAAGGCAATGTTTCCTTTTAATCAAAAGCCTTATTAAACGACGGCTGTAAAGCACTGTGAACTAGACGCACTAAAGGGTATGAAGTTTAATTCATATTATAGATACCTTTTCGTTATTTCCTTTCTTTTATAACCTTCGATTTCGTTGGTACGAGGGGTCAGCAATTTTCAAAATGACTGATTATGATTCGCCCAATTTTTACATTTGTATCTTGCCATTACTAGTTAGTATGCTTCTAGTTGTGTTAATAAATACAAAGACATGTGAGATATTAAGTTACGACTATTCTTTAATATTTTACTCTTATATCACTATTGAAGAAAGATAAGAAGATTGTAATTTTTATTTACCTATCAATCAGCCCCAAGACATCCGAATATACATTAGACTGGACAAGCCGCCAAGTTTATAGGCAGTCCCAGTGTCGCAATTTCTTTTCGGTTCTTACCTGTGAAAAGTTATTATATTTCGTTGGTAAATTTACTGATTCATTGCGATTATGGCATGTTACAATTGCACAGGATGGCATTTTGGAAAAAAACGGTAATTTCTTCTAATATTCGTGCGTCTTGACTCGTCTCACAGAGCGTAAACTGGTAGCCAGTGATGCTCGTTGAGCTCACAGTTGTCGCACTTTAAACGCGGCTTGCCCCATCTCCTGTATGGGAATCTGTGATCAGCCCACTTTTGTACACTGCTAAACATAGTATTGGACGATGACCAAATGAGGACCAATGAGCGCCAAAATACGGTCCTGAGCAGACTGCATCCATTTTCCACTAACCACCCCCTCAATCGTTAAAAATAAATAGGAGTGCAGAAACTTCATACAAGGAGTACATACTTATATAATGCAAATAATAAATATCATGTCTTTTGTGTTCAATTTTTTATGTTTCGTTTGTACCTTATTATTTTTGTTTTCTCTATATGTATGCGTTTCAGGGTTCCATAGCCAAATAGCAAAAACGAACCCTTATAGATTCGTCAAATCTGTCTGTCTGTCTGTCCGTCCGTCCGTCTGAATAACACAACCCCTTTTACTCCGAACTATAAACACTACACTATTCAAACTTTGAACGGATATGTATTCTGTAAACCGCTATTTGGTTTGATAAGAAACTTGAAAAAAAATATTATATTTTAGGTTTTCCTAAATTGAACTGAAAGTCAAAAATTTTTTTCCTCGTACCCCACTTGTGGGGTATCAATGTGTAGATCTTAAAAAATGGTATGAGGTTTCTAATATCATTTTTTTTAAATTGAATAGTTTGCGCGAGAGACACTTCCAAAGTTGAAAAAAGTGTGTCCCCCCCTTTAATTTCTAAACTATGGGTTGATAAAATCGAATAAAAAATATGATGTACATTCCTTAAAATCTAACAACGGAATTTGGTTTGAACGATTTCTGGTGTTAGTTTTTTTTTATGCGTCATACGGTGAACTACTATTTTCATATTAAGGCTGTAGTAGGTGCCTAAGTAAATAAAAATTACATTATTTTATGTAACTTGCTGCTGCGGAACCCTCCACGGGCGATTCTGACTCGCGCTTGCCAATTTTTATTATTGATGCACGATGATCTTACGTCGAACTTCATTCAAATACACTAACTAAACCCCTAAAACAAATCCCCAAAATATACACGAAATTCATTTGCCAACATATACGTCCGCAGCCACCAGCCAACATCGTAAACGTACAAACGGGTGGGAATCTTCTTATCTCACTTGAGATGTTTCCGAGTGATAACAGTTAATCTTGTTGCATTCGCTTGTTATCCTTGCTGACGCATATCTATACGGATTTCGAGCGAACACAAATTCAGGGTAATGTATGTTGATTTGGGGAACTTCGAGCGACAAGTCTACCACAAACTCGGGACATTTAGCATGGAATAAACAAATGCATTGTAGGCAAATAACGAGCTATGCAATTTTTAGACATAACATATATTGCTTTAAACCGGACTTGCACACTTTTGATTTGTTTATGTTTCTATGTATTTTTTTTGCAAAAAGATTAAAATTTGTTAAGTCTTACAATAAAGTTTCATTATTATTATTAAGTTTTGAATCAAAGTTTACGCAATAAAAAAGAAAGAAATCGTTATAAGAAAGTATATGAGGAATGAATATCGATATCGATTTATCTTACCAAAAATAAAGTTGAAGTGGTATGGAGCCAAAATTCAAATGATACTAGCAAACTGATACATAAGCAAGTTATGTGCCTCTTTATTAAAACGTTTATCAACCCTCGCTTACATTTTAACTTCATCAACTTAATTTCAATTGCTGCCACAAACGTTCATTTTATACCAGTCTAAACGTTATACTGTGTCATAAAATTTAATTCCAAACTAACCGACCGTAAACACTCGTGTCCATTTATGGGTCATTGTGCGCATTTAGGTTTCATTACTTCGTATAGCGTCGTTAACTCATAAAACTATGGTACGTTATATAATTGAAACATTAGTTTATTGTTTTAAAGTACAAAAATAGTATTGAAGTGCATATATTTAAGTTTATAAAGAATTTGCTAAAAAACAATTTAAAAAATGACACAAATAAAAAATCAGGACATAAAAAGGTACCTTATACAATAAAATAAATATTATTGTATAACAATGATCAACCTTTCTTAAGGATGGCATATACGAGTAAATTGTTGAAATCAATAAATGTAAGCAATAACTGGTTTAAACTAGTACAGAATTCTTAAGAGCGCAGTTGTTAATGCGAGACGCGCGTTACATGCAATGCGATTAACGCACATCATTTCGTATCAGGCATATAATTAAAACATTGTTTACGCAGTTTTTTGCAGCGGCAAGCGCAGCGTGAGATGCAACATGTCAAACGCACATATTATAGGTGCGTATAACAATGTTTCTTATTATATTATCTGATGTGAAATGGTGTGGGCGTTAATCGCATTGCGGTGTAAGCAGCGTTTTATCGCATAAAAATCCGCGCGCTTAGACTCTGGCACCCAATATAGAAACAACGTATTGTACGAGTCAGAAAACCGTGTCTGGAATCACTTAACTCACTGGCTGTCTTCGATCAAACGAATATTTAGCTAATTAGTCAAACAACCTAAGAGATATTTTTGAGGGGCAGTTGAAATATATTTCTTTTTCGTTTAAAAGCAAATTCAATGCAAACTTTTCTGACTGCTGTATTGTTTAAATCTTTGAGCTGGCGCTAAAGTTGTACACTTTCAGGGAAATTTAGCAACAGTTTTGTATTTGAGTACACAAGGCCTCGCTTTTTCTTACAATTTCAAATTTAATTTATTGAACCTATTTTTTTATATTTTTTTATTATTAAGTGGACATACGAGTAACTATATTTCAATCAATCTATACATCGTAATTTAAAAATAGAAAAAAAGTCAAATGTAATGATTTATTCCTAATGTAGAGTTATAATCACTTACTGTTGCGGGAATTATAAATAGTAATTTATGTTCAACAATTAATCATTCCAAATCATCCATTCATTTTATAAAATACCAAATGCATCGTCTCGAAGTTATTTCACCATGTATTACAGTATAAGATAGTAATTGTTGACAATATTAAAAATATGTGCACAAAAACAAAGTCACATATGGCAAACAGATATAAATCCACGACTGCAAAATGTGTCAATACAAGTTTGAGCCAAAACGGCTCATAAAACTTTTTGCTTCGCATAAGCAAACGTGCGAAGTATATGGATGAATGGGAGTGTACACTGCCATTACGGTTTGATTGCTGCATTCAGCATACAGTTTGAGGTATACCTAGGTAGGATAATTTCTGTGTAAGCTGTATAAATGACGCTCTTATAATTAGTTCATACGGCTCTGCATCTGAAAGCTAAAGCTAGCCGAATAAACTAAATGTTGATTTTGCATAATTAACTATTTCCCATTTCCATTTTCCGTCAAGGATTGGGTTATGAAATGTTATGAATTATTATAATCCCAGTTTTATCCAGTTGACATACCAGTTAATGGATAGTGAAAGGACCTTAAGAGACTCGGGTAAAGTTTATATCAGTATACTTCAGCTGTTAGATTTTTCCCGTGCATTTGATTCAATTAATACCTCTCTGCGTGGCGTCCTCCAAGGCTTCATCCTATGACCAATATTTTACATACTATATAGTGCTATATAGTAAACACAATAAGATACTTACTCATTTTATTCGAAGATGATTTGCAGCTAGACTAAACCCATATGCGGGTTGGTCTATGTCTCCTTCTCAAGAACCATGGGTTCTACACACTAAATTATAAGAATAAGATTTGTTTTTCAATAATTTACTAATATTATAAGGGCGGAAGTTATTTAACCGCGATATTGTTTGCTCCACACAATATCTCGTTATTGTAATCAACTTAAGGAAAATATGTTTTCATTGTACCATTATGTTACTCTTATTAATAAAAGGAATTTTGGCTAAGCAAAAAAGGTCGATTATGATTCATTTTATTAATTCACTATAAATGTTTTCTCGGAGAAATATAAAGCAAATCAATATATACACCACCAGCTAATCTTGTGTTTCCTAATATACTCGGACCCGAATATTTTAATATCAGCCGCATAATTTATGTTACAAATTAAAAGTAAGGATCAAGTTACTCACCTGAAGTCATGTGATACGCTTGCCCCTTACGGATGCAATCCTAAAACAGCTAATGACTAATGAGCATACTCTACACCCGCCACGTCTTCTTCTTGTGCCGGTATTGGTCAGTCGCCTACCATGTTAATGGTGGACTACACTTTGCACCTTAGCACATGCTGCATAAGTGTGAAATAGTTTCAATACTGTGACAATATTGGGATTAATATGTACTTGTCTGCGTGTCCAATAATTTATGACACGCCGTATAAACTGTGTACTACTGTAAGTGGCTACTGTCGTCTATTATAATATGCTATTGGTCCCAAAGAAGCAACCTCTTATGACGTAACGTCCTTATGTTTGTTGTGTCGAGTAAATCCTGTAACTTTCTCCTTCTTCTACCTAAAAGGTGAGGCCCAAAAGATATTTAATTATACGAAAGGCATAATTATTACCGTGGGAGAAATAGATGCATTTGATATCATGAAGCAAATTACTTTATACACGGTCCGAAAACAAAAACGACTGAAAAAGTAACATTTCAACGCACCTCATGTCTCTAGAGGTACACAAAGAAATGGTTTAATATAGTGCCGGTGTGGTATTAAAACGATGGGAAAAACACGGAGCGAACGGCCTGTGTAGAAAATTAACTTCTCTTTTATGCGAAATACCTAGGCTTTGGGAATTTGTCGGGTAAACCGTGAGACCGTAATGAGAGGGCTTGGAGATGTGAAATGCCTTGGACTCGGCAGTTAGATGTGTGTACGTGATGTAGTATTTCTTTATAACTAGCAATTTGTTCCTGTAGTCTAGTCACTCCTATTGTGATCTAGTGGTCATAGTATGGAGTTATACGGCTAGTCTGATGATCTTGAGATTGGTTGGTTGAATCTTACGTTAGATCCCATTTCAGTTGATGGTAATACGAGTAAATGCGTTACACGTTACTGTTTACCTTCATCAAAACTTTCCAGTTTTGACAGAAGTAAGCAAATAATCAAAATTGCATAATCCAAAGATGTTTTAGAATTTTAATTATGCTGTTGATTCATATAAGATCCAGACAGTTTTTGGGGCTGGTCTCAAGTCTACTAGATAGTAGAATTTTTTTTCCATTTGTGTATTACACAAATGGAAAGAAATAACAAGTTACGTTTATTTAGGCATGCAATAGATGCACTGAAAACTCAAGTGAAGTAGATTTTATTAATATATATTTTAAATGCCATATCTATTTCCCAAAACAGTTTACCTTCATGAAATCCGTCTGTATCTAAGGCCGGTCCAAGCTTATGACGAAGCTGGAAATTCATTACTTTCTCATTAACTGTAACGGTGCAATGTTGTGAAAATGTCTTGTTTAAACTGGTAATATATTATCCTTTTATAGCGTTTACATTATTACGTTATTTCTTCGTGGGTAAAATAAAATAGCTTAAAGAGCAGTATAGTAGTAATGATGCTACGTCAAGAATTATCGATTCCTAGTGCAAGTCAAACTTGAACTTGTACCGTACACGTTATTCGATTATTCGTTAGGGGTTTCGGAAAATTAAGGTCGGTTAGATAGTTAAGTTGAAGAAATAAAATATTTCATCCAATACACAAAAAAATTATATGGTCCCTTGGATCAGCATTACTTAGGTCTGCTAATAGATGCAAAAAAATTAACAATAATAGTAACAAACTATATGATGTAATGGTACCAATATGTGGTGTAATGAGATGTAACCTCTTCCAATAACGCAAAGACCCAATCTATAAAATTAGCAAATTTTTGTCCACTGCTGAACATATGCTTCTACTAAAGAGCTCAAACTATTCTGATTCTGGGAAACCCACATCCCTGCACGAAATACTCCACAATTCAGCAAACCATCGTGCCACAGATGGTAATCTCTAACCAGATTATAGTTGATTTGTCAATGCATGTTATGTAATGGTTAAAATGTCTGCTATATTGAAAAAATTGTTCCAGGTTTGAAACCCGTGCATTGCAAATATTTGTGTGTGTGATGTCTGATTTGTACTATGCAAATGTAGTACAATAGGTATAGGCAACAATATTTTTTTCTTTCATTCTTAATCAATTAATATACAATCATATTTATCTTTTTATTATAACCAAAGAAGAAGCTACTTGCTAAACATGCGCCTAGAAGACGCTTAGTACTTTCAAAGATGGAAATCAGAATGACAGCATATCAAGAGGAAATCATTCAGCAGTTGATAAAACATACGACGTTTTATATCTCCTGAAAGAAATTTCATTAAAATATATAACGCCATGGACCAGTCAAGTTGGCTAAAGCAAATTAAGGAGACTGGCAAAGACCTTCGCTCTAACCAATTTAACATCTCTAGTACAAAGGTTGCCGCCCAGGCTCCTTAAGACGTCAGTACACAGACCAGAAGGCATCCTATAATACGTTTGCTAATTCAGTCTCTGAACTAGAACTCGTCTGTTTTAACCATACTCTTGGAAAGTACGTCCTACGCGTCATACGTAAATTTCAATAAAAATGATGGTAATCGCAATGTCGCCTAGGTAGGTTACGACCGATGGGTCGAGACGTCGGCTACACTAAGGGTTCCAGGTTTGATCCCCGGCAGTACAAACATTTGTGTGCATGAACATTTCTGTTTGTATTGGTCTGGGTGTTTTCTTTGTATAAATGTATGTATTTACAAAATATAAATATGTATTTTATCCGTTGTTGTACAGTATAAGTGTGTTTGGTGGAATTGATGTGGAAGGTTGTGTGAGGATGCTCAGGAGTTGGACTGGAATCCAATTTTCAGCACAGCTGTAGTTGAAGAAACAAATAACGCTATTTTACAACATTATCATGCAGCTTTACGATCGTCATACACCTATAAGGCCCGTAAAGGTGAAGTATCGGCCATCACCATGGCTTAACAAAAAATCGGCTGCTAAGTAAAAATTAAAATGTAGTGCTTCGGAAGCAAACAGAGAGGCTTATATATCGATACGCAATCGCTGTATTAAAATGTGTAAGAATGCTCAACGCCAGCACTTTTACAAATCCGTGCAAGACAATGATCCAGCCAAAGTCTGGATTTTTTTAAATCTATGGGAATTGGGAAATCAATACAAAATAATTCTTAACGATATCGACTTCAATGCCCTTAACTGAGAAATGAAAAGATGCTTCTTCAAATTTGATCGAAACACTAAAGAAAAAACGTTAGCTCAACTTTCAAAATCCCGTTACCCACAGTCACTCCCGTTTGTGTTTAGTGAATTTACAGCTTGTGACGTTAAGAAGAGCATTGAACCCATTACTTCCAATGCCATTGGAAGTGACCTCGTTAGCCGTAAGATGATCCTTCCATCCTAGATATAATTCTTCCCGTAGTCCATACCCTTAATACATCAGCATCCAGCTCTGTGTTTCCAAATGTGTGGAAGGATGCTCAGATAATACCTTTACCTAAAGATCCTCATCCAGTATCCTTCACCGAATATCGTCCTATTGCCATTCTTACCGTTCCCTCTCCAAGGTCCTTGAACGTTTAATCCATAATCAGTTTAGCCAATTCTTTCCAAAAATGACCTCTAAATCCTTTTCAATCTGGTTTCCGTGCTGGCCACAGCACAACCACTTCTTGATCCATTACGGAGGACATCAGGACGGGGATGGAGGCTGGGAATCTGACTGTGCTTGCATTACTTGATTTTAGTAATGCTTTTAGTAATGTGCTCTCTTAACGTATCTCCATCTGTAGTTCACTGGTTTCGTAGCTATCTCACTGGGCGTAGCGAATCTGTATTGAGGATACTCTGTCTTCCTGGTGTGATGTCAGTGCTGGCGTTCCACAAGGTGGCGTTTTATCTCGTTACTATTTTCTGTTTTTATATACCTTCCTTCCTTCTTTTTTATAACCATAACTTCTTTCTTCCTACCATCTTTATGCAGATAATAATAATAATATAATAATAACTTTTTTATTTTCTCCATAAACGACATCACATTACAATACTCCAAAATTATGTTAAACAAAAGGTAGAATGTAGTCATTTATGGGAGACTGGTGCCTGTTTAGGTTCGAAGACCCGTGGTACTGGTCACCAGGCCCCTATAGTTTATACTGAAACATAATTACAAAATAACATTATTTCAGAAACATTAAACTCTAAAATCAAATATACAACGTATATAGTACGTACGTACGTATATAGATGATTTGCAGATTTATACTCAGGCACCTCTTGATCATCAATCTACAGCTGTTCAGACGATTAACGCTGACCTGGCGCGCATTTTTCAGTAGAGCTCTTTGCATGGGTTGAGGTAAATCCAAGCAAAACCCAATTGATTTTGGTTGGTAGTTCTAGGATGACCTCCAAAATTAAATGGGAGACCTTGCCTGCAGTAGTTTTTGATGGGGCTACTATACCATTTAGGAAGACTGTAAAGGATTTGGGAATTGATAATAACTTCTCCTGGAATGCCCAGGTGACTGAAATTAGTCGTAGGTTATTTGCATCTGCTGGTGCTTTAAGAAGGCTGCGCACTTTCTGCCGATTTCCACTAAGACTGCGTTAGCGATATCCATTTTGCTTCCTATACTAGATTATGCTGATACTTGTTATCTTGGCTTTAGTGAGGCTTATTGGACAAACTTGAGCGACTTCAAAACTTCTGCATCAGATTTATTTATGGTCTGAGAAAATTTGATCACATTTCTGAATTTTGCAACAAGCTCAAGTGGCTGCCCATTTGCCTCCGCCGAAATATTCATATTCTGTGCATGCTCTACATGTTCTCTTTCGTCCGTCTGCTCCTACTTACCTTAAGGAAGTTTCAGGTTTCCTGGAGATGCACATCCTCGTACACTGCGTTCATCTGATAACCTCCACCTGGAAATGCCTGTTAATTGTACAGGCTTTACTGATAAATTAACGTACATTTGTACAGGCTTTACTGATAATTTAACATATACAAAGGGTAACTGTCAATTTGACAGTTCGAACTGTTTAAAGCGTTCGGCTACACCGCTTTAGTCTGTTTTATTTTTATTTCTGTTTGATATTTTATTAATCGCATTATTAATATTATATATATATATATATATAATAATGCGATTAATAAAATAATAATATATTATATATAATATAATATATATATATTATAATATATTATTATATATATATATATATATATAATATTATATATATATATAATTATATATATATTGTTATCAATTTATTATTATTCTATTTAAATATTCTTGTGACGTCATCTCGGGAGGTCTCGTCAGAATAACAGTGTTGCTGCAGCGCTTGGCGGTGCAGCAGCTTATGCTGAGGCGGGACCTTTTGACCGTATCATTTTGTCTTTTTCCTATCGTTCTGTGTTTGTATTGTTTAAAATTGTTGCTCTTTTATTTGTTCTCTGTTACGTACTACTTTTTTGTGTAATTTGTTTGATGTACGGTCAATAAATGATTTTTCTTTCTTTCTTTCTATAAATCCTTTTCGGTGCATGTAGTTCGGTTGTGCAATGCTTTACCTGTCGAAATACGGCGAGCTCGATCTATAGAAAGCTTTAAAAGTGGAGTTTTTAAATACTTCCTTAATGCATCTTAGTTATTTTCTACTTACTTTTTTCTTTAATTACTTGTATTATTATTCTTTATCTATATATTTCCTTATTTATGTGTTTATTTTAACTTTTATTTAATACTAGCTTTTGCCCGCGGCTTCGCTCGCATTAAATTCGGGATAACACGGTACTTTCATTTATCACTATACATAGGATTTCCCCTCCCTCCAACTTTAAAGGTTTCGGGGTCAATTTCAGATTTTTTTTAGCAAATAATATGTTATAGTGAGCTAACCTTAAAAGATAGACATATGCTGTCGCGGACTTTTTTGTAGACCTTTAAAAGGAGAACAATACTCTGATACATGACTTTTGTAAAACTTTAACTGTTTACTCAGCGTACGCAGCGGAAGCTCCAAGTATGAAAAAATACCCCCGATTTTGAAACATTCTTCATTGCTGCTCCGCTGCTATTACTCGTAGCGTGATTCAAGCCTATAGCCTTCCTCGATAAATAAGCTATCTTACACTGAAAGAAATTTTCAAATTGAACCAGTAGTTCCTGAGATTAGCGCGTTCAAACAAACAAACTCTTCAGCTTTATATATTAGTATAGATCTGTATTTCTATTATTTTATATCTGTTTATATTTTTATATATAAGTTTTGTTGTTTATATTTGCACCTTAATGCCCCTTTTTAAACTTATTACTTTTCTCCATCCTTAGATTCATCATCATCATCATCAGCTCATTAAACGTCCCCACCGAGGGCACGAGCTTACCCATATAGGGTGATTAGGCCATAGTCGTCCATGCGGGCCCAGTGCGGATCCTAAGGTTGCCTGGAAGAAATTGCCCTGTGCGATAAGGCCGCCCATTGTACCTACTTGATTCCATTATTATTATTATTTTGTTTTGTTGTTGTGTTGAGTGCAATAAAGAATTAAATAAATAATAAGAATAATAAATAGTATCCATATAACAGGCTAATGGCTAATTTGGGACTAGATGGCGCTGTATGAATGTCAGTGGATATTTATTATAATTACTTACAAGCAGGACGTCCACAGGCAAGATGGACGGATGACCTGATTAAGGTCGGAAAGCGCTGGATGCATATAACCACAGATCGGTACGTATGGAAAGCATTGAGGAGGCGTCCAAAGGCTGAAATGATGATGATGACTTACAAGCAGTTTATTGCACTAGCCGTTCCGTTCACTTATTAAGTACTTAAAAAACCTCGACATCTATTTCACTTAACCGTTGGATCTTTCTCATTAAAACAAGCAGGCAGGCGCCTTACCACGTCAAAGTTTTTCCGAACTTCCCTGTACATAAACCTAGTTACGCATCCAAGGACTTATTTCTCAGTAAATTTAACGCCAAAGCGGGAGGTAATTAAAAACTTGCCCTACACGACACGATGTATTTTAATTAATGAACCCACAATAATAAAAGTTCGGGAGTAAGTTACGGTTGTTAAAGACGGTGACGGCGCCCGTTTTATAACGGAATAGAGTT
>PQWD01004118.1:0-31111 GCA_019425675.1 Leucinodes orbonalis
AATTTTAAAACTGTTTATGTCCGGCATCTACGAGAAATGAGAACAATAACATCCCAGTTAAATTGTTACAGGTGCTCCAACGGAGAAAATCTGAATTGAGGGAAATATACTTCCTGAAGAAACACTGGAAAAATTCCAGTTAGAGAACAAACTAGTAATATTTGCGCATAAAATGCTCGTAGAATGGAAGAAACTCTTTTTTTTCAAATTCAGGCACAAAAATTCAAAGCATTCCTGGACCTCTTCTAGAACTCTCCGCTGAGAAAGCGTCTTCAACGACAGAGAAATTCGAAGCACGTTGACACTATGATCGTGGGAGGACACGACACTTCGGCCAAGTGCTCATGTACACTCTGCTATTGCTTGGATCACACCCTGAGGCGCAGGAAAAGCATATCGAGAGTAGTGCTAAAGCTTCACTACATAGATGAGTTACATACAATAATATACTATTACAGTAATCTATTTCTCCTGCCGTAAGACTGAGGCAAGCTTTCTGGGTTTCATCAGGGATAAGATCAGAATTCTAAGGCTACCCTAAGCTATGACAATAAGCTGAGTGGCAACCAATTTGGTTCACAATAATGTTAATATGCCAACATATCATAAGATTATTATTTGTTTTTCATATTTCTTTTTGTATATGTTGTATTATGTTTAGTATTGTTCCAAATAAAAGTGTTTCTTTCTAATATACTAAATAATAAATATCCACAGACATTTACACAGCGCCATCTAGCCCCAAGTTAAGCGTGAAGCCTGTATTATGGCATTATGGGTACTAAACAACGGATTACATATTTTTTTTGTAAATACATACATATTATACAATATAAACACCCAGACATTACAAACAAACATATCATGCACACATGTTTGTACTGCCTGGGATGGATCCGAACCCTTGGTGTGCAGCCGACGTCTCAACCGCTACACCAAATGGGTTGTCAATAGTGGGAAAATCTTTGAGATGTTCAGTTTTAAAATTATTTTAACAATAGTGTTATATAATCTTTTTAACAATATGATTGTCTCAATGGAACTGCTTAAACTACCTATTATATAAAAATGGGAATGGGATTTTTTTCCAGGCTGCAAGAGGTATTCGTGACTCGGGACGCGATGTAGAAAAGGCAGACCTGTCAAATTGGTGTACCTGGAAGCTGTGCTAAAGGAGAGCATGAGAATATACCAATTGTACCAGTCTTAGCGCGCCGGCTTGATAGAGATGTAAACTAAGTAAGATTTGTAAAATAAAATAACATTAGGTGACAAGACAATTTCAAAAACAGTGTGTCAGTTAAAAATATAACAACGTGACGTCACAGTGTTATAATATATCCGATCAACATTAACACAGCGCCAACTAGTTCTAATTTAAGCAAAGACAAACTAAAGAAACGGCTATATCATCCTATACCTACTTTGGTTTTGCTGTAGGTAAATAAATACTAATAATTAAATACACAAATGAACAGTCTGTTTGTATTGGTTTTGGTGATACTATGTAGGTATACCTACACTTCAATAAGTAGGTATATATATGTACGTTTATCCGATGCTCTTGAAGAAAACATCGAGAGGAACCAGCGCCTGCGAACATTCAAAGGTTGTGCGTGAAGTAGGCCAATCCGAACTGGGCCGCGTGAGCGACAACGGGCCTTCTAGGGTAGGCTCGTGCCCTCGGTGGGGCGTTTAATGAGATGATGCTACATGTTCAAATATGTATTGTATTTAAGATTAATAGATATAAGTATGTATCCGTTATTCAGCTTTTAGTTCAAGCTCTACTTAATCGGGACTATTTCTTTATGTTAGAGTGTACAGGACGATCAGATGCTCACCTGATGGTAAGTGATACGCCTGACCATGACAGAGCGCAGGGAGACAACGACCGATAGTTATTATTCTCAATGCCGCACTGCGCCGACACGAGATAATAGATTAGATGACGTCATCGCAAAACACAATGATAGCAATCCCGTTTCACGGGACGATATCTGGCACTGCGGTGGTACCTACCTAGACGACTCAGTATCGAGTCTACCACTTAGTAGGAATAGCGCTGTAAGAATGTTCTGAATATTTATCTACATTTAAATGTATTCGCACCACCGAAAACTACACCTGGCAGCGGGAAAGGACGTGTTTTCTGTTCCTGTTCGGCATCCACCGGCATCCAATGTGGGGCCAGACGTGAACGAGTTCAGACCGGACCGTTGGATGGAGCAGGGCTCGTTGCCTGAAAGCGCTAAACGCATTGCCGCTTTCAGTTTGGGCCGACGGATGTGTATAGGTAAGTCGATGCCTAGAGGATGGAGATGGAACACTATTACAGAGAACGTTTATCGAGCTGATGATGGTAATGATGACTTACTGTTTTAAGGCATGAGATTTCTTGACTTGTCTTTATTATATAATATTAGTAATCCAAATTTTCAAGTTCAATTCCAAATTTATTTTCTATTAGGTCTTGAATTCCGGCAGTTATGTTAAATCCAGAATGAGTTTTGAAAAAAAATACTAAGCTCTAATTTTAGGGACCATCTTTCCCTCCAGACCTCCTGGTCTCGATTAGTTTAGGCTGGGAGCAGGGTGTGATATGAAAGTCTCTGAACTGTGTTATTTAAAAACGATATAAATATGTAATTATTAAATTATGTCATCAAAAGTGACCAACATTATAATTAAACTGCGTCCGTGGTCTATGTGGGCTACAGCCCAATTACCCTATAGCTATTCTAGCAAATAGCCTATGTGCCTACAGCGGGACGTTATAGGCTGATGTTGAATTATATTTGCGGAAAGACGTACGCATTGAGTCTTGAAGACACGCTAGCGCATGTACTACGTCAGATACAAGTTCAAAGGAGATCACACGAAGCTGGTACTCAAATTGGATGTGATGCTGAAGCCGGAGTCAGGATACTTTGTTAGCGTTCAGAAGCGCCATTAGCGACGGTTATTAATGTTTAAATGTCTTAAGACATCTGGACTTGAGATAACGTCGCTCAAATTGGTATAATATGCGGTCTCAATCGCCTTATAATTCTTAACCATGGCTATAATGAGACAACTTAAAGGCCTCAATGGCAAATTAAATATTACAATCACTACTTAGCCAGGACTCTCGCTTATGAGACGAGGAATAAGATTATGGAGTATATTTTAAGGAGAAGTAATATTTTACTTTAAAAAAATACCGAAGTGCCTAATGACTGTATATATGATTTAGTTTAAATATTGTTAACTCAAATATGTGGCATATCTAATAAATAGTTGTACCATGTTTATGTATCTGCCTACTTTGTTACCCATATCCTTAATAGACACATTTCACCATATATGGTACATAACGCAAACGGAAATACAACTCCTTTAACTTATCGCATTTTACAGATATCCTGTCCTACATTTCCTCGGCGAAAATTACTAATTTGTAATTAAGATAAAGATAAAGATAAAAAATACTTTATTGCACGTAAAAAAAAACATACAACAACAGATAACAGAAAAAAAAACAAGTACAACATGGCGGCCTTATTGCTTAGGTAGCAATTTCTTCCAGGCAACCTTTGGATGAAAGAACAATGCGTAACGGTCAGCGGGCTAGTGCAAAACAAGTAAAATCGTTATTCTAAATAACTACAAAATAATAACAAAATAGTACATATACTAAGTACACACTACTACATAAATAATTAAAGAATAAACTAATAGATAGTATATAATAAACTAATACATAAACTAACTAATGGAAGATAGGATAAAACAAACTACAATCAGAATTATATGAAAGGAATGACAGATACAGACCTACAGCACAGGAATAAAAGTGAAAGAAAGTAAAGATCACAAAGAGTTTTTTTGTTCCAAGTAATGTTTTTTAATACGGCTCTTAAAAGTCTCAAGAGACGGTGCACGACGAATGTCCTCAGGCAAGGAATTCCACAGCTTGATTGCTCGAACTGTGAAAGACCTCGCATAGAAGTCAGTCTTGTGAGACGGCAGGTCAAGCGTTAATTTAGAACTGGCACGCAAATTGCGGACCAAAGTTGCAGAATGAAAAATAAAGCGATCTTTAAGATACGGAGGGGTGTAAGGGTGGGAAAGAATAGAGTAAAGGAGGGATAGAATGTGGCAGTCCCTTCTACGGGCAATAGGCAGCCATTGAAGTTGGGACCTATAAGAAGAGACGTGGTCATACTTCCGCAGGCCAAATATAAATCTAATACAGAGATTCTGCAGACGTTCGAGCTTGTTTAATAGTTGAACTGATAAATCAGGATAACAAACGTCTGCATAATCCAGTATAGGAAGGAGAAGCGAATGTGCCAAACTGATTTTGGTTTTGGTCGGCAATAGATTTTTGAGACGCTTAAGAGACCCGTACGCGGCAAATACTTCCTACTTACCTCTGATACCTGGTGATTCCACAAAAGAGAGTCATCAAACATTACGCCCAGGTTTTTAACTTTACGGCTGTAGGGAATAGGAGTTCCATCAAAGATTATCTGGGGTAACAAATCATGCTTAATCCGAGCAATGTACCAATGGCTACCTATGATGATGGTCTGAGTTTTCGCTGGATTAACCATCAAGCCGAAGGAACGACTCCACTCAGCAATACTGGAGGTCTCTGTTGGTAGCCTCAATAGCGACAGAGAGATCAGAAAGCGGAGCTTGTGTATAAATTTGGAGATCGTCTGCATACAAATGATAGGAAGAAGTGAGCGGAAGAGTAATAGAGTTAATAAAAATAGAAAACAGAAGAGGTGACAGGACGCCACCCTGCGGAACGCCGGCAGAAGTATAACACCACGCAGAGAAGGTGTCTTCAACGCGAATGCGCTGTCGGCGCCCATACAGGTAACTATGAAACCATTCAACCACCGTTGGAGATATGTTATGAGAGCGCAAGATGGAGAGCAGAATATCAAAATCGACTGTATTAAACGCATTACTAAAATCAAGCAACGTCAGCACTGTTAACTTCTGATTCCATCCCCAGTCGAATGTCATCCGAAACGTGTGCCAACGCGGTAGTCGTGCTATGACCGGACGGAAGCCAGATTGGAAGGAGTTCAAAAGGTTGTTCGTGGATAGGAAAGATGTAAGCTGTTGATGAATCAACCTTTCGAGAACTTTGGAGAGGAAGGTAGAATGGAGATGGGTCGGTAGTCAGAAGGAGATTTAGGATTAGGTTTTTTAGGTAGTGGGATAATTTGAGCTTCCTTCCATACGGTAGGAAACACACCGAGGATAAGGAGTAATTAAGAATTTTGGCAATGACCAAATGCAATTAATGGGCCCCTACGTGATAAATAAAAAAACCTTAATTAATTAGGCCTTAGATGAACCACTCACTATAATAAACGGATGTATTTTAAAAGTAAATAGTAATAATAATAATAACTTTTATTGCACATAAAACATATTACAAGGGAAAACATGGACAGAACAAAAAGTGTACAAATAAGGCGGTCTTATTACAAAAAGCAATTTCTTCCAGACAACTTCAGAAGAGGATAGTTTATTAATAATGATTAATGGGCTGTGCAAAAGTTAGAACCTAAGTTATTATAAAATAATAAATACAAAAATAAATTTCAAAAACAAACATACACAAATACATACATATAAACAGTATCTACGCATATACCTTGGATGAAATATTATATACATACAAATAGGTTAACCAAATAGTTCCCGCGAAAACTACTTGATTGCGTGCATGCTATTATCACGCTTGAATAATCATCGTGTCTTCAATTGCAAGTTGTTAATTGAATATAATTATAGTTCCTAGGTAGTTAAATACTCTTTGTTAACTTATTAAAAATGGTCAGACTGGCTGGAGATATCTGCCTAGAATAATACACATTTTCTATCGCTTTCCGCGAGTCTTTCTCTTCGAGTCTTTGTAATATTGTAGGTACCAATACATTACAAAATAGATAGGCCCGGTGTCATTACGAGAAACAAAGGTTAATCTATTTCGCCTATTGGTAATCAATGTGGAAAAAGCGTCTAAATGATATTCCGGTGAACTTGTTCTACACGTAAATAAGTAGTTACTAGGTACACAGTTCATTAGTGATTTAAGGTGACTTTGATAAACACCCCAGTTACCATAGTTTTTCTCTCCAGACACAGCTTGTATTCCCAATAATTTTCCAAGCCCTTCTTACGCAAAGCGAGATTCGAGACCTCTCTTGGACGCTTTGAAAGAAAGAAAGAAAATTGGAGTTTCTGTTTGTAAAATGAAATAATCATTTTTTTACCTTCATTCTTTTGAAGAAAAATATTCATTGATAATAATATATACCCACTAAAGTTGATATATACGGTACATGCACCATAACAAACTTTTTTTTTTTTAATATTGTTTGTTCCGGGCAATCTCTGAAACGGCTTGACCGATTTGGACGGACTTTTTGGAGGTAGCTGATGTAATAAAGATAAGCACAGGCTACTTTGATTTAGAAAATGATTTGTTTTAGAAAAAGTACCGCGCGGCAAGCAGCTCACGACGCGCAAGCTTTGCGCTACTCGTACATTTGAATAAGAATATTTTATACCGAAGGTAGTACCACGGGGCACAGTTAGTTAATAAAACCAAATCTTAGAAATAAAAATCATCTTTTAATTTTAAATTACATTACAATATTACATAAGTTACTAAATTAAACCTTCGCTATCCACATGAATCGCTGGCACCGAAATTTATACTAATCAGGGTTAAATGCGGACCCTTGTACAAAGGCATGGAAAACTAGGTTCACAGCATTTAAAGGCATAGATAATATATATTTGAAACACTTTGTATGCCCATTTGTCTAGAATAAACATTGAGATATTTATTTCCAAAACCCCGCTCTGTTCATACAAAAAAAATACAAAAATACACAAACCTTAAGCTTTGACCGCCAATGATGCCTTAAGGCACCAGACACAATAGATTTTCTATTGTGTCTAGATTTTCGGCGTTCAATGGGTTAAAAATTTTTCGACAAGAATATGAACACAAGCTCTCGTAAGACAACNTTATTATGTTTAAGCATTTTTTTTATACTAGGTGTTGGCAAATTGGAGCGCTATATTAGGGTGGTCAACATGGCTCAAAAGTGCTGCGGAGAAAAGGGGGGAGGATGACAATGGGAGCCCGATGAGCGCCCTACTGGACTCACAAGAATGGTAAGTATTTTTGAAATTTTCAATATAATTAATTTAATTATAATTTATTTATTTAATTATAAGTTAGTGGTGCCTACATAATTTTACGTACCCCCTCCACAGTGTAGTGATCACAGCATTGTGTTTAGATAACTGCGTAATCCATAGGTCGGGAGTTCGAATTCCGCGGGAAAACCACATAGTGAAAGTCACTTTGTGAAAAATTTTCTCAGTTGGTTAGTACATTGCAGGCTTACTTTTCTACAATCATCTGATTGTCACCAATCGCATTGGACCCGAGTAATGGTTACGGCCCAATTACCCATAATATGCTAAGTGGGAAGGCCTGGGCCTGCAGTGAACCGTTATAGTGACTGATTATGGCAATGTAAGCTAATTGCAGCTTAATATTGATTTACCATAGATATTTTATTAAATAATGCTATTTTCAATGTTATTATTAATAGGTATCCCGCAACCATCTGCTCAACTCGTCTAACTATTCCCTGAGCTCGCTGTTCAGCGTAGGCTCTGTGGGTGGGTCAGTCGCCGGATCAGTCGCAAGTCTGCAAGGATCTACCAGGTATGAAATAATTTACAAAAATATTACTTTACATTTTTTTAAGAAATATATATATATATATATATAGAACTTGGTACTTAGAAATATTATTCTAAGATATATAAAACTGTCACTAAACAAGTTAAACAGGTAAACTGTGTTAATCACTGAGAAACATTATTTTATAAGGACTTTGTTAAGATTTTTGGTAAAGGCTTTGTTAAAGCTACAGCTTTCAAATGGCGAGTGCAGAAGCGCTATACTACTATATTCTTTCCACAGCAAAAAGCTTTCCTATTATTTGTTCATTTCATCAGCTCAATGTCCCCACCGCGGGGCACGAGCCTACCCGTAAGGGTGTTTAGGCCTTAGTCGTCCTCGCGGACCGACTTCACGCACAACCTTTGAATCTCTTCGCAGGCGTGCGCAGGTTCCCTCACGATGTTTTCCTTTACCGTAAGAGCGTCGGATAACGTGCATATAATTTCGAAAATTCGAAAACACATTGGTACGTGGCGGGATTTGAACCTCAGCCCTCCTGGTAGAGGGGCAACAGTCCACACCATTAAGCCACCGACGCTCTGTTAATTATTTGTTAATTATGATATTTATCATATGAATTATTGAAAAAAGCATAAGGAGTTTCTGTGATTGATATTTTTAAAGGTGTTAAAAACCGAGTAAAGTTAAAAATTGCAATAATATTTAGTTTGATTAATAACATATCTAAACTACGTTTCTCAACAGATCAAGTGTCCATGGAGCTAAAAAGAAGGCCGCGTCGTGGCAGGGGCCGCCGTGTCTTGCTGCCCTGTATCAGATGCTACTAGCGCCCTTCGAGGATCTTTTACCGGCTTCCTGTAATAATAACCACGGTATGACATATCATAAATTACCTTGGGGAGGTTTCATTTTATTTTCTTTTAAAAAATAATAATTTAAAGAGTAATCGTTCCATCTGGATTTTTTAAGCTTACTAAGCTTTAGTCGTTACGTAACTTTAGTCATTTATCAATCACCTTTTTATAAGATCATGATTGTAAACCAAAATTATAAACGCATAAGATATGTATATATAAACATATCAAAAACTGTATACCAAACACTTTACTTATAAAATGTTAAGGAATATTCCAACTGTGACCAGCGAGTGTTAGATTAAATACACATATTTACAAAACACTTCAATTTAAACTGCCAGGCTACGCCTTGCGTCCCAGACTCATGTGTAGGTGCCTGTCGACACCGAGGCACATCAGTAAAATAGAAAACTAATATACCCCATAGTCTGACATCACTTTAACAAACATTGCATCAACTAGGGTTGTTAAATTCCTTAATAATGGCAACCCTAATCGAATGAGACTGTTGAGTCTCATTAAAACGTAATCCAAGGGACCGACAACGTAGGTACTTAATTGGAGAAATACATTTTAAAGTTTGAGAAAAAATACAAAGAGAACTCGCATAGGTATAATATTATCACTGGCAATATTTTTTTCATTTTTGTATGATTGACAGTTTTATTAGGCACTATGCTAAAGTATTACAATCACAGATTTCCCAATACAGGAGATGGGGCAAGCCGCGTTTTTAAGTGCGACAAATGTAAGCTCAACGAGCATACACTGGATGCCAGTTTATGCTCTGTGAGACGAGTCAAGACGCACGAATATTAGAAGAAATTACCGTTTTTTCCCAAAATGCCACCCTGTGCAATTGTAACATGCCATCATCGCAATGAATCAGTAAATTTACCAAGAAATATAACTTTTCACAGGTAAGAACCGAAAATAAATTGCGACACTGGGACTGCCTATAAACTTGGCGGCTTGTCCAGTCTAATTGTATATTCGGATGTCTGTGATTACAATAATGATAAAAGATCAATACCAATTACAAAGTTTACAAAAATAAGGTACTTTCATCATCATCAGGTCATCATGCCAAAAGAATGTTATCAGTTTCATTGTGTTCTTCACAGCAAGCCACGGTCGTCGCGGCTGCGGGGGTCGTCGTGAACTGGTCGTGGTAGTGGAGGGTGTACTGTACGCGTGCCCGTGGGGAGCGCTGCGGCCAGCGGACGGAGAGCCGCTGTGCGAGCGGTACGCGCTGCTGGCCGCGCCCGCGCTGCGACACCAGCGACAGCGACACCAGCGACACCGGCCTACACAACCACACGGTACCTACACACATCATCATCAGCTCATTATACATCCCCACCGAGGGGCACGAGCCTACCCGTTAGTCGTCCACGCGGACCCAGTGCGTATTGGCCAACTTCACGCTTAACCTTTGAATCTCTTCGCAAGCGTGCGCAGGTTTCCTCACGATGTTTTCCTTCACCGTAAGAGCATTATAAACGTACATATAATTTCGAAAATTCGTTATGTCATTGGTACGTGGCAGGATTTGAACCTGAACCCTCCAGATCGGAATACCGACGCTCTAGTATAGTATAACTATGTACACATATTCAATTGCTGTACACAATTACAAAATTTGAACACAGTTCTGCAGCTGTACACACTGAGTATTCTACCTAAGTTAAATAATAATATCTTTATTTACTTCATCAGCTTTCTTATCCAATACTCATATCGTCGTGTGAGATTGCCTGGAAAGGTCTGCTAATCAGCAATGTTTTTTTTGGAAATATTTTGTATTGAAAGTTATTATTTGCTATCGTCTATCGAGCAATGAAGATTATACCAGCCATCTATAGCTATACACACACTGATATTTAAGGTACTCCAGTTGTGGTTAGTTGAGCCGTTTTCAATCGCAAACTCCCTTTCCCATCAGGTGGAACCGCATCAAACACTAGCCCCGGAACAGCAACTGGGTCTGGAACTGAAGCCGGCATGCGTTGTCTCGTGGTGGGCGGAGCTCGCGTGGGTGGCACCCGCTGGGCGGCCGCCCACGCACAACTCAAAGAAGCTGAGCTAGTAGCCGATATGCTGAGGGTTACTCCGCTCACTGAATATCAGGTAACCAGATGATAGAGAGCGTGCACTGCATATAAATTAGCAGTCCATACCCAGTTTCCCAACAGCCCAGAAAATTTGACATTACATTAAAAAATCCCTACTTATTTGCCCATCGTCCCTTACATATTTTAACTGGTCTTAATTTGACAGTTCTTTGCGATTGGTATCACTTATTTTGAATACCCTACTCATAATCTTTGTGCACGCTATTGACTGACTCAATAAATGAAACTCCAAGTGTTATTATATCTGTTCAACGTAGTATAGTCCATGACTTAACATTTTAATGTCATACTCACGTTACAAAGAGAGGAGGCTCTTTGACCTGTCGCAATTCATTGCTGGAGACCCATGTGGTCTCCATTCATTTTGCGCCTGAAAGCGGAAGACAGATTCTCCGCATTCCTCATCCAACCCCCATCAGTGAAAGTTCACTTTGACTACAGAAATGCATATATCTAACAATAAGCTACTTAGACCAATCACTTTCAAGATTACCACCTAGGAAATTTTAGGATGGTAGTCGGTGTTTAATCACAAAAGTTGCCACAAGATTTTTACTGATGGTGTTGAAAATTATTAAATTATTTCTAGGCATCCAAAGAAGCGGTTTTGGCACAACTACCACAAGCGGAATGCATTCACTTCGCCACACATATCTGCTGGAAGACACCCGCCATTGTGCTGAGTCCAGGAGAGGTGGTTAGTAAAAACATAAGATTTACATCGAAATTTTACTACATATATATAAATCCTTCACATCACTCTAATATTAATTTGGAATAGAAAACAATGATTATTGGAATGCGTGTATATCTAATGTATTAAATTTGCTTCCTATACCCATATGTTAAACAAATCATCGTCAGTATCTTAGTAACAATTATTTTGTATTTTTGTAGTAGCTATATTGTGAAAGAGAAAATAAATAAATAAATAAATTTTGTTCTCAGGTTGACTCGCAAGCAAACGTCTTTGAATACCAGCGTCGGTAGTGGGGTGCCGACGTCTCTACGAAAATGAAGAAGAAAGTAAGTAATTTATTATTGGCTAATAAAGCTTCTTTTCAGTAATGCTTTCATATCAGATACATTTGGGGAAACCCTTTTAAATTACTAAACCTGGAAACATATTTTTGAACTCTTGGATTCAATTTTCTTATAAAAGTTGTATTGCACTGTCCATATATTTAATTTATTATTATCGAAGATGCGAAATACCTCCAAGCAACGAGGAATTACCACCTGCTTCTGAATTTATGCTGACCGCTTCAGAATTATGAGTTTGAAGATCACCGCACTGGTAAGTATGATGTAAAAACATGATGATAATGATTTAGAAATACCAAACATAGATGACTTTTGATTTGCACCATCATGTCATATTTTGTCTAAGAGTTTCGTCTAAGTCATTCAAGTCGAGTGATAAATCGATTGTTCAGAAATCAGACAAAACAGAAAATCTATTATTAGACCCCTTTTCTTGGCATCCAACGCTCATCGTAATTGAATTGTCGACATATATGAGAAAAAAAAGAAAAATGTATATTAATATAATTTCAAAATAATATCAAAGATTAATTGCCTCTAGGTCGTGATATCATGCGCCCCTTCAAGTGCAGCTCTCCAAGGCTCATCGGCTGAAGAGAATGAAGACGTGAACACAGCCGGCGAAGGGATCTCCCGCCTTTGCCGCGCTCTCCTCATGGCTGGAGCTCAAGCGATCCTGGTGACCCTGTGGCCTGCCCCCCAGGATACTGCAACTAAGATCCTATACAGAGCACTGTACTCGGCTTTATTGCAAGGGAGCAGAGTAGCCAAGTAAGTATCTTTATTTTAACCATAGATATATTTATTGGTCTAGCTGTAGTGTCTTGGCAAATTTTAGAGTAGGACGTTTTTCATTCGGAAGACTAACGACTTCCTAAAAGTCTACTGCGGAGTGAATAAAAAAGGCCAATTGAACATCCAATAAATGCATGCTACTTGTGGAACAAAATGCTTAAATATTTTAATATTTTTCTAGAGCACTGGTGATGCAATCATGACGGTTGTAACATACGCAGCACTTTGGCTCATCCCCTCAATGTCTGGTCTAGTGCTCCTAGGCGCTACACGCCGACTAGCAACAAAGTGGCACTCATGGGACAGGCCTTGTGTGAATTGCTCGCTGCCCCCGACAAGTGCAGGTAATATAATGGTTAACTTTATCCGTATTGAAGGACCATTTGTTCCTTCTGGCCCGGATATTTGTGATCAATTTACTTGACTAAAAAGATATATCCAATTTTTCGATTATTTCAGAGATGCATTGCGCGTGTGCCTGCACTTAGTGGAGAAGTCTCTTCAAAGAATAGTCCGAGACAGAAGAAGCAATGTACACTACGCAGAAAAGTATTGAAAATAAAGCGGGCACTGCCACTGGCTGGAGAGAACTACTAATGAGTGTTGGGTTCAGGTAAACTATTTATTTTTAACAAATCGTAATAATTCGTCTGGCAAATGACGATAAGTACATTTCGTCGTTGTTTGAAGAAACTATTGTATATTTAATCATATTTTAACTTTGAACAGATTCGAACCTGCTGCCAATGAATCCATCGAGTGTCTTCTTCCACAAAGTGACCCAGAAGAGAGATTGACACAATGTTCGGCAAGTTTACAAGCCCTTGTAAGCAAATTTACAACTTTGAATTCATTTATATTACCTGGGCCAAAAATTTAATAAATCTATATATTTATAGGCCTGTCACCGACTACATTACAAGCTTTATCGAAGCTTATATCCAACGGCGACGTGGCTGATGACATCATTGGTGTAATTCGTTCAGTCATCTCACAGTTCTCAGTCAAAAACTTAGAAACTGACACCATTGAAGTGGCGGTAAACGTTAGGTAAGTGTACAGACATACTAACATTATTTTTTTAACATCAAATCCCGACACGTACCAATGTGTTTTCAAAACTATATGTACGTTATCCGACGCTCTTACGGCGAAGGAAACATCGTGAGGAAACCTGCGCACGCCTGCGAAGAGTTTCAAAGGTTGTCAAGGAGTCGGCCAATCCGCACTGGAGCCGCGTGGACGACTAAGGCCTTTACACCCACGTACGGGTAGGCTCGTGCCCCTCGGTGGGGACGTTTTAATGAACTGACGATGATGAGCGCATTTGATTTACAAATAATTTAATTTTCTTTTTTGTAATGCATCGTACTATATGACGTTACATACTCAATATGCATTGATTATTATTTAAAATATATTTTAGACTGTGGCGTGTAAACGGCTGCCATGAGCTGTTGGCATCCCTTGGTTTTGATTTAGCTGAGGTCGCCAGGACGAGGTCACCCTGAGAACAGGAAAAGCAGCAAATCGTAGACATATCCAATTTGTGCTACAAGCCCTACTAGCTCTATTCGGTAAGATTTTCATCTATAGCGACAAATACAAAATCCCTCAATCCCTACTTCTTAAATTTAATATTAAATTAGGATTGATGTTTCTTTGGTCTGTAGTGTTTTCACATGCCCCATATACGTCTTTATTAACGCTCAAACTTGAGCAACGATAGAATTCTGTGCCTGAATTCAGGGCAGCACAAGTGTTATGAGCTCAATAAATAAATAACATAATTTACAGATACTCAAGAAGCCCCAAGAAGTCTTAGTCTTGAGTCAAGTTCCAGTGTGGAGTCGCTGGCGTCCATTGATGATGGTGATCTAGAGCCGCATTCTGATGGAGAGCCTCCACCAAGACAACATCGACGTACGTTTCTACTATATTTAAAATGTTATTTTTTTCACAAGAAACAAAAAGTTAAAAAGAAAATTATAATGGTAAAACATTAAATCGTGCCTATGTACATTTTTTAACCATTCATTAATCATAAACATGTCATTTTTATTACAGAAGAAAGTGCATCATCGGTGCCGCCACCACCTCTGCCGTTAGGCTCATGTGGTGGAGCCTTTACCATGTATGTGCGAGGATCTTCTTCATCCAGTGAAGTGGGTAGAGGGAGCCAGATGGTAGAACTGCCCCACCTGCACCACCTCCACCAAGGTACCGCGGGGAGAGCGATGCGGCTTTCACACCATCCCCACCAGCTGCACCTCAGCCGACAAATGCTCCTCCAAGAGACGTGTCACTAGCATTAGCACACCAAACCAAGATAAGGACTCTTTACACGCGAAGACCACCATCTGACGATTCGGACTGGGAAAGCTCCGGTCACGACACTGTCTTAAGAAGACGTCCTGAACATTCGCACGCCAGATATTTGGATGCCTTCTACGATCTAGCCTCAGCTCAACCGCGTAGAACAGAGGAACAGAAAGCCGACCAGACTCTAGCCCAACCGTCCACTTCCAAACGAGTCCCAAGGCCTAAAATGGGAACTAACAACCGAGATTCGATGGCCCAGGTTCGTCATATGAGTGGCGAGCTTACTCCCACGATATCCGAAGTCTACCATGAACGGATCATCGGATTAGACTTGCACCGCCATTAGCAGAACTCTTTTAGCTGAAGAGTCAAACAGAGATGAGAGCTGCTAGTTCAAGTGAGAATCTGCTTCTGCAAAATTTAGAGAAACTCGGACTTTTAGGTGAAACTAGTGAGACGGAGTGGTGGCAATAACGCCTCTAGGCCATGGTTATCGGCAACACCACTAGAGACTGACGTACAAGGCTCGGATCTTACAACAGCTGAAATAATTGAACGTCAAACTAAGTTTAAAAGGATGTTGAACCAAAGAGAAAAGAAGAGAATGCTTACGAATTAAAACCTAAGGAGGAAACACCAGGACCCAGTGGTATAGAAAAACGGGTGTCACCTTTCTCTGAAATGTCTCGAAGGGACGAGGGGACGGAAGAAGTATAGCTGATTCCCATCTTCTACTAAAGCGTTGGTTCTGCCCTAGGGCTCCATACCTTCCAGAAGAAGGTGAGCCAGGGATAAGCGGGAATTCTGAAGGAGGAAAAACCCATCCTAGGCCACGCAGGCCCCAGTTCCAAGGACCAGACCTTATACCACTTTAGACTTTCCAGCGAAAAATGATAGTCTATGGTTATACATGGTGACTTGATGAGGAAAAAGGATGAAATTGATTAAAAAAAACTTTAATCAATTTGTTGTTTATAGATGTTTGTTCATATTATGTTAAAAGAATAATTGATTAATTAGATATGTATAAAGTGCTTTTTATATGTCTGAATATATATATATATATATTAATATAATAACTACAAACATCAGTGGTTTATATACACGCCCTTTTAAAAATCGTTAAAGATTTTGCTATACTAATGTGTATTAATTTCACATAGTCCCATAATTAAAAGCAATGTTCTAAGAAATACTAACGATCTTTTTAAGCTCATTTCCGAAAGGTAAGACATATCCTATAGATAACTCATGAAAACTTTATGACAGTATGGCTATGAAATAACAGTTGAATTTTACGTGTACATATTGGTTTAAAAAATAATAGTATGTATATTCTACTCAGAATTTTAAGAATTTTCGTAAACGACATAAAATATTGTAGATTTTTAATGTACATTTCGATAAGATTAAGAGTAATTTTATTTACTTAATTACCTTGTTATAGTATACTGTGGTGCCTTATTTATTTGCGATTGCTTGTTAACTATGAATTAGTTGTAACTGTATATAATTTTATGTTGCTTCATTTCCTCTCTTATTCTTGCCAGTAATTTTATGTTATAATTGTAGAATGAGTGTAAAAATAAATTGTGAAATATTTTACGGTTATTTTAATCGTATTTACAAAATACGACGGTCCTACCTATACAATACCTGCTCTTTTGATAAACTTTTTACAACAAAAACAATGTTCTCTACTCCTTTTTATTTTGATATGCGTAGCAGATAATTTACTTGATGATAAGTGATACCTCCCCTCCGAAAATGCAACAAGTGAATGTATAGGGAATGGACAAGGAAGAATCTGAGATTCAAGTCACTCAAAAAATTTTTTATTATTATTATTTATTTATTGGTGCACAAAACAGCGTTACAACACAATTTACATTTTCAAAACACAAGCATAGTTACATAGCCAGTTGTAATACCTGGGGCATGTGCACACAGCATGCATGAGGGCACAGGACCAAGAAATCGAACTCAATTACGTGAAAACAACTCCCAAACATATGCATGTATGTGACGAAATTTTATAAAAAACAGAGTGAAACCAAAATATTAAACAATGTTAATGGCAATCATCGTAAAAACTGTTGAATTTTTAATTTAAAACTAATAAGTGACATTTACTAGGTGGTCGACTCGGTACCAAGTCGTTACGGTAAGTACCACCGCAGTGCCAGATATCGTCCGGTGACATAGAAATATTTTGCAATTCTGTGTTTCGGAATGAGGGTACTGTAGCTAGTAAAATTACCGGGTATGAGAGACGAGATGTTACCCTAACCGCTGTCTCGGGTGACGAGCACAGTGCGGCTATCATGGAGAATACCTAATAACTGTCTACCAGTTGTTGGTCTCCTTCAATGCCGCTAAGTATGGACGAGTGCGTCACCATCAGGTGAGCGTCCTGACCGTCCTATAAAATTTTTAACATAAGAAAGGTCCATTGTAGGTAGATATACTTAAGAAATGCTTTGCGTAGTATACTACGCAAAGCATATTTTCTTTCACGCCCGTTTTTTTAGATCGAGCTGGTCCATTTGCGCCGACATATGATAAGTAATTAGTACAAACTAACTTATAAGTCACATTAGTCCAATCAGGAATAAATATCTGGACTCAAAAATGCTGTAAAAACATTCACGCTGTGCCAAACATCGGTTTGAATCATACTGCTTGGATATCTATGTTTTGCGGGTAGCGAAAACAGTTATCGATCGTGCAAAAATAACAATTATCAATAGTATGGGTGGCTCAAAGTCTTGCTATTGTGCTTTGAAGGGCAAGTTAAGTCGTTGTTGCCAGCTACAACGACTTTTTATGTCATAAGTGAACGGGACGGTCAGTGCGCTCACCTGGTGGTAAGTGATACGCCTGACCATGGCAGGAGCAGTGTTGAAGGAAATTAATAACAGTAGGTAATCAATATTTTTCCGTGTTAACACTGCTCTGCACCCGTCACGCATAATGATGAACACTACTAGCGATATTGGTTTTCGATAGTATTCCACTTGTCTAAAAGAAACAAAACCAATCATTACCATTGAACTTACAAATTATGTTGAAAACGCGTGTTTTGACCTTGACACGGCTAGTTGCACGCGTGCTTGCATTTGTGAGACATTGCCGTTTCCGTAGCCCACGGGCGAAATATTTATGTTACAATTTGCTATCACTTATTTAATATTTTTCACGAATGTTTTTATTAACTGTATCTTAACTTTAATAGCCCATTACAGTCCACTGTTGTACTTATGACCACCCCCACGATAGTGATCGTGGACGACAGTTAAAAAATTTTGTGCAATCTCCATTGATAGAGGTAGCAGTATGGGTACTGCTATCTCTTATCATGCTATAATAATAATAATTAAACCCATTTTTCCAAACTCGTTTACAATTTTTAATCTCTTGCTTTTATGAGTCTTCCTATTATATGACGCAGTTCGGTGTGCCTCCTGGCATAGGCCTCCTACAACTCTCTTCATTGTGTTTGATCATCCGCAACTCTAGTCCAATTTGGCCCCATGGTTAAGCAGATACCGTCATTTCATCGTGTTCTTGTAAGGCTTTTTTTTCTGGTGACCCCTCTTGCTTCTATGGTTATGGGATGTTCCAGTTGTTTCAAGAATATGTTAGTAAATTTTAAGTTTCTTCTTGCCATCATCAGATTTTTTTTTGTTTAATATTGTTCAATTTGTCTTTATTTTCTCTTGAACGATTTCTGGGGTGTACTTTTTTTTTATACGTCATAAACGGTGAACCTATTTTTCATATTAAAACCTAGCTGTACTAGGTGCCTAAGTAAATAAAAAATACTTTATTTTATGTTACTTGCGCTTGGCCAATTTTTTATGTGTTTATTACTTTTTTTTTTGTTTTGTTTTGTGGTCAAATAAATGTTTTTTCTTTCTTTCTTTTGATAAGGATTTATAGAAATTATAATTATAACAAATTTGCCCACAGTAAATACATAAAACTGCTTGCTATAGTTTAGGTGTAACAATATAGCGCTGCTACAAGGTCTCTAGTAATGTTTTATCCCTAAGGACTCCTATGGCAGCAGTGGGAAGAAATTATTGTACTCATATCATATAATGTTTTTATGGGAACCTGTGTGATGTACCTGTGTATGATGTAAAATAAATTATCGCATTGCACTGAGCAATTATATAACTTATTATAGCTGTCAGGGACAAATTCTTGACATCTCTTACACAGGCCATGAAAATTGAGATTGAACAACCTCCTCGACACAGGCTCAAACATGCATGACTCTTATTAGCCTCTCACATGTTCAGATGGCTAGAAATGAATTGTCAGTTACAAATTTTGAAACTTCCGACACCGGCTCAGGGCTCAGATACAAGTAGGCTATCGGTGACTTCCTCTGACATATTCACGTGGCAAAAACAATAACTCGCTTGTGACAAATTTTTGACACCTCGAACCCCGGCCCAGATAGGAATGTCTATCGGACACCGCCTGTGACATGTTAACGTAACAAAAAGCAATAACTCATCTGTGACAAATTCTTGACGCCTACGACACCGGCTCAGATAATCATGTCAGTCGGACACCGCCTGTGACATGTGAACGCGAGAAAAAAACAATAACTCATCTGGACAAATTCTTGCCACCTTCAATACGGCTTTACTGTATTAATAACTGGATATATGAAATTTAACATCCGTCGTCTCTGGTTACAGGCGCAGAGCGGTGTTGAAAGTTCATAGTTTATATTTTCTATAAACCTTCATTAAAAATCCTTATACATATATTAATTATCGATCCGCCCCGACTTCGTACGGGTGCAATGCTTTTGTAGGGTTCAGCTGTGATTGCAATAAACGGAAAAGATACTTATAATTAAATAAAATTATTTCCGACATCACATTAGAAACCTCAAAAATAGTTGTATTTCTTCCACTATTTATAATACATATACATAATGAACCTTCCTCCTTAATCACTCTATCTATTTAAAAAACTGCATTAAAATCCGTTACGTAGTTTAAAAAATTTAAGCAAACATAGGGATATAGGGACAGAAAAATCGTCGTTGTTTTATACTATGTAGTAATACTGCTGACTTGGTCAGGCGTGTCACTTAGTATCAGAACAAAGAAATGACCGTCCCGATCAAAGATAATAAAATAAACATGGGCTCTGACAGGCATGTCCGTCAAAGAACCCTCTGATATATCGGAAAGGCAATAAACAATAACTCGGTTGTGACAAGTTCTTGACACCTCCAACTTCCTGTGTCATGCTCACCTCTTTTGTGTTTTGTATAAATCTCACCCACGTACAATTTGTGGCCGAAATTGTTTAATTGTTTTTCCACGTGCTTGTTGTAACTTTATCTTTACAAATTTAATGGACAGTTTAGTAAATACGTTTAATCTAACACAATATACATACAATTCCTACACACGAGGTATTTTTAACGACACTATAAAAATATCATCATCATAAGCTCGACGTCACGCAGCTTTCCTCGTGATAGTTTCTTTCACCGTAAGAGCGTTGGATAAACGTATCTGTAATTCCGAAAATTCGAAAACACATTTGTACGTGGCGGTATTTGAACCTGCAACCTCTAGATCGAAAGGCAACAGTCCACTCACACCAATAAGCCACCGACGCTCTCATAATAATAATATGTATAATAATTCAAAAATGCAATAATTATCATCATCATCAGCAGCCTATAACTGCCCACTGCAAGACACAGGCCTCCCCGCACAACACTTAACTATGGACTACCATTCTAAAAAAGTAGCCGGCACCGACGGCTTTCAGTTTTACGCTTTTACTTTACTAAATATATTTTTTCCAAGGCATTTTAATTGTTCAGCTGTCTTCAACAACCAAGACAAAGTATCCGCTGACATGTTCGTGACACCTTAGATGCCGCTCACGCTACCTACGTCATGTCGGACGACCCTGCCATGTTTACATTGTACTATATCTGATTAACAATTACAATAATTGTACTGCAGATATAGAACGATGTATTGTACTGTTCTTTTTGTAAATACATAGTAACACCCAGACATGTTTATGCACACAAATAATTGTACTGCCTGAGTATCGAACCCAGAACCCGGTGTAATAGCCGACGTCTTAACATTTTACCAAATGTTAAGTTAATGTATTTTTAATATTATTGGGTAATATTTAAATTATAACTGTAGATACACGAAACAAGTTTTGACGACACATGGATGTCGAATTGATCGATCGCAAGATGTGATGTGAGATATTACAGCAAGGTTCCAACGATTCCCGTGCGGTACAAATATTTTTGTGCATAAACATATTTGAATTTAAAAGGATGCAGGATTTGGGCATAAAGAACTATTACTACATTACTTGCTGTTGCCTTTCTTAGGGGATGCCTACGTTATAGTAGCTTTATGCATACAAAGTCCCAGCCCAGTCAATTTAAAATTGATAAAGTTTCATACAAACTTTTATCCCGTTTTCTATCCCCTCGGGGATAGAATCAATCAAAATCCTGCGGATGCCTACGTTATAACATCTGCCTGCAAGCCAAATTTCAGCCCGATCTTTCCAGTGGTTTGGGCTGTGCGTTGATAGAACACTATGACAGTCAGTCACCTTTGAGTTTTATATTAATAAATAATGTCGATCGATTCATGAATACAATCCATTATATCTCAGCTGACATCACTCACGGCTCAGATTGGAATTTCTGTCCCGAACTCAGGTGCACTAATTGGGCAATGTTCATGAAAATAATTGTGCTGATAATCAAAACCTGTCCCATTTTCCAGTACTCTATTAATTTTATAAAATCACTAATAAAAATCGAGCGTCATTGGTGTGGAGCGTCATACGTATGTGTTCTCGTATTCTCGAAATTTTATGTTCGTTCAGACGCTCTTACGGTGAAGTTAAACATCGAGAGGAAACCTGCGCACGTCAAGAAGAGATTTCAAGAGTCGTGCGTGAAGTCGGCCAATCCGCACTGGGCCCGCTTGACGTCTAAGGCTATATACCCTTTAAGGTTAGGTTCGTGCCCCCGGTAGGATTTAATAAGCTGATGATGATTAATAACTCTCAAAAAGACATACTTCCCCGCGAGCTCTGTGGTCTGACAATTAAGTTATAACCGCTATCCGTGAATCGTGGATCCTAATCCCACAGGATCACCATATAGTGAAAGTCACTTTGTTCGATTTTTACCGGTTTTATTAGGCTTAATTTTTTGAAGTCTACAAATAATATGATTCCGTGCTTCGCAAGTTCATATCCCGAATATTATCTTAGCATGATAGTTTCGTTAACCTTCAACCGCTGGATTCCAATATAAAATCAATTTTGTCGGTTGGATATACCCATCAGCGGCGGTTAAAAAAGGTTTATCATCCAAGCGTGAAGTGAAAAATCCGTATCATCAGTAAAAAAGATCTTGAGTCCAGCAGTGGACTGTCACGGTTGTCGAAGTAATTCATCCACATCTGAACAAAGTTCTACCGTAATGACTTCCACGCTTACCAATTCTCAGCATTCAACATAAACCCTTCATAAGCATTTGCTCCTTAGATAAACAATAAACTAACTTGATGACATACATTTAGAATTGTAGCGCGCTAGATGCACGATCATGTTGAAAGGTCCATCAAGGCCCTAGAGCGTCGATGGCTCAATGGTGTGGACTGTCGCCTTCCTACCAGGAGGGCTGAGGTTTAAACCCCCACACGCACCAATGTGTTTTCGAATTTTCGAAAATATATGTACGTTATCCGACGCTCTAACGGTGAAGGAAAACATCGTGAGGAAACCTTAATGCACGCCTGCGAAGAGATTCAAAGGTTGTGTGTGAAGTCGTCCAACCCGCACTGGGCCCGCGTGGACGACTAAGGCCTTAACACCCTTTACGGGTAGGCTCGTACCCCTCGGTGGGTACGTATAATGAGCTGATGATGATACAAGGCCTTATACGTGTAATTATTGTTATATTTATAACATACTTATTATTCATTAAAATTTTGACCTTACTTATTTTAGCTTCACTGAAAGAAACTGAAACGCGATGAGCTGCTGACACTTTGAGCAAGATTGTCCATCTAGTAAGTTCATTCTTCATTTGCTTTGCTCATAAATATTAATGGAAACTATACGAGTATGAACGCAGCCTGACCTGTCAGTCAGAAACTAATCCAGCATTACCTGATATAATCAGCATTTCTTTTCAAACAAATTGTACACAATGTGAAGTCGTGAGCCAAAGCAAATCACATAAATAGTTCTAAATCGGATTACGTCGGTAACTTTACGTTATTATTTCAAGTATTATTGCCTTTGAGATCGGGCAGTAGCGAGTTAGGGCTGTTTCACAACATCTCCGTTATTTTATTACGCGATTCCAATGAAAAATTGAATGGTTTTCAATTAAAGATAGACATGATTAACAGAAGGTTTGATCATAAAAAACATAGCTTACAGTCATTGTTCTAAAGAAATGTACAGACAGATTTTAAAAAAAATCTTATTGCTAAGTGAAAATAATATGTAGCTCGTATTTTTAAAGAACTCACTCTTTGTTAAATTAAAAGGTTTAGAAAAAGTTTAACGTTTAGTTCTTAAAACTAACTCGTAACATACATATTCTGGTAATGAACCAGAGTGACGAGAAATGTTTAATGTTCCAAATTTCAAAAGGCAACATACGGTACCCTTTTATGACCTTAAAATCTTTCTGTGGTCCGTCAAACATTCAGTGAGTTAGGAATATATACTATTTAAATAAGAACCATTTACTGAATTCTATGTTTTATACGATAGGGGGCAAACGAGCAGACAGATCACCTGATGAAAAGTGAATACTGCCGCCTCTGGACATTTGCAACACCAAACGAGCTACAAGATGCTGTGCCGGCCTTTTATTCAAGAGTACGCTCTTTTCTTGAAGGTCTGCAGGTCGTATCTGTCCGGACACCGCATGCGGCAACGCATTCCACTTTTTGTGGTGCGGACAGAAAGTTTCTGTTAAAACGCCGTTCGTGTATAAATATTTTTTTACCTCTTTGATTTCTTGACATCGGGGAGTGTGCAAAGTAACTACATGAGCTTCTTCCACCTAGTGTCCATATTTACACCAAACAACCAGACAGGCGGCATAATGCCATCCATACACGTAAATCTGTCAACGAATCATTCTGTCGAACTTGCTGCCGGAGTCTCCTCGAGTGTATCTTGAGAAATAAAATCTAAGCATTTTTAAATCAATAGTAAAAATGTTTTATAGTTGAACCTGCGCGATCCAGGCGATGGACTTTACATCAAACAAAGTCAAACGTGGACCTATATTAGTTGGAATATAAAATAGAAATATACATTGACAAAATACTTAATGTTAATATTACAAAGTGTTACCAAACGATTGCGCGTCCTCAAAACTATGCCAACGAGCACGTTTTCGCACAGGAAACAATAAACAACACTATTTGCATTAATAAATTGCGAATGTTTACATTTGAAATTAAAGTAATTATTATATTTGGGCAGCGACTCGATTTGCTGGTTACGGACCCAAGATTTGTGTTAACGATGACATTAACATAGCAATTTAATTGGAACTATGATAATTATAATAAGGATCTTTGTCGAGTGGTTTATACATGTCACCATTCCTACTTCTTGTGTGTAAAAGGCAGGATAAAACATTCAGCAGAAACATTGCTTACTGCAAGCAGCACTCTTATCTCATCTAACCTTATAGGTACTGCATTCTCCACCCGTCTGCCAAGCGTAGAGATCAGGGCACCACCCTTCAATATCATGGAGGAAGACTCTAAGTGCATCAATGCACTTTCGCGTGTTGTCAAAATAAAGCAAAGTAATAAGGTTTGGTAAATCGCCAACTCGCACTGGGCCAGCCAGCGCTGCAATCAACATCTCGTAACATGCCCCCCTCCCCTCCCCTTCCAAATGATGGAATTAGTTTGCGGAACCCTTAGTACAGTAGTGGACATTGTAGCTGTAGGTAAAAGTAGACATTTTTATTTATTTATTTATTTATTTTATTATTTATTACATACTTTATTGCACTTTAAAAACGAAATACAGAGAAAAGAAAATTAAATCTTAATCAGTACAATGGGCGGCCTTATCGCGCAAGGCGATTTCTTCCAGGCAACCTTAGGATGGAGAAAGAAGAAAAAACTTTAAAAAGGGGATTTTTACATTACCGTAGAATAATTTCTGACAATAATTAAGGTTGCTGCATAATTATTATTTATTATTTGGTTTGATGATTTTTAAAATGATTTTTTATTTGTAAGCAAACAGCAGCAGATTATTAAAAATCAACGAGTTGAGTTGTTGACCATTTAATAAGGGGAAAAGGGTATAAAGGGAGGAGGAAAGGGGGTTAGGCTTCCGGTAACTTCAATCACTCGGCGAAACACGACGTGTTTTACGACATTTTATATCTATATTTTTGTCCCCGCATATGCGCACTCATTAAATTAACTGGGTAATTAGCAGGATAATTTAAGATCCGATTTCAAGGCCACGGTCAAAATTCCGCCATAAAATGAAGTTATGCTATCTTAAATTCTGAATATTGTGACCATGATATACCCAAAAATAGTATTCTTGCTGCTTACTTATTTGTAAATTAATTTTGTACTAAAATGATGGCAAAACTTTTGTCAATGCCGTGTAGAAGGTTGCGTATTGAGTATTTTTTATGTACGAGTACAGCAGCAGTAGAAATGCATCATCAGGGAAAAATAAATAGTAATACTATCTCGGTTCATAGGATACAGGCTGGTGAGCGACAGACTGGGAGCGGAGGTATGGAAATAGGGGCACGTCTTTACCCTTTAAGTTCATCATCAGCTCATTAAACGTCCCCACCGAGAGGCACGAGCCTACCCACTAAAGTAAAGGGTGTATAAGCCTTTGTCGTCCACACGAGCCCAGTGCGGATAGGCCGACTTTACGCACAACCTTTGAATCTCTTCATTGGATTCCTCGAATCCCTTCGCAAGCATGCATGAAGGTTACCTCACGATGTTTTCCTTCACTGTAAGAGCGTCGGATAACGTACATATATTTTCGAAATTTCGAAAACACATTGGTACGTGTCGGGATTTGAATCTCAGCCCTCCAGGTAGGAAGGCGACAGTCCACACCATTGAGCCACTGACGCTCTACCTTACACTTCAACACGTCTTAACTCCAACATATCCCTTTTCCATCTTCCATCGAATCGTTGGTAGACATGGCGAACCCAATTCCACTTCAGATTGAAAAGTGTTCGCCTCGTAAGAGGAGTCCTATGTTTATCAGTGGGCAAAAATTAGGCGATTGATTGATTGAATTAAAAAAAGATTATGTACTCGGTAACCATGTACCTAGAAAGCATTAACCGAGCCCCTACTCATTACGGATACATTAAAATTTTATTAAAACTTGTAATCTATTAATGTATTTTTAAGTTCTTGAAATTCAAGTCTCAAGTGCTCGAAATTCTGTACCGTGACCGCCGAGCCCTTAAGAAACCTTATTTGGGCAATAATAAAAGTCAGCAATGCGCAAATTCTCGCGTTTATTTATTGCAAAGTAGTGTGTAATTTTATTTTATTTAAATATATGATTCCCCTACGTTTATCTTTCACCCTCAGATACTGTGACGGCACACGTCATTATTTTACGATGTGTACAAATTAAGATACATTTATTCTCCTTGCATTTTTGTAATCAGTGTTTAATGGAACTATATAAATTGGCAGATTAAATTAAAATATGACCGTGCGATAACATGGCCACAAATAGTGACATATCAACATTAATATTGGAAACAAAGAGTCTCTTGAAATTTTTCATCTTCAATGTATCCAGTAGATAAATGAATTAAGTTGCATCATTTATACGTTATCTTCTACTTGCGTGTGTGTGTACGTGCGTGGTATCCTGCTAACATGCACAGGTCTGTGATACAGGTTATGGTATGCACAATAAATAAAATTAATATGTAACATGGGAACTAAACAACGGTTAGCATACATTTACATAAATACACCCAGACCAAATATTTGTACTATCTGGATCGAACCCCTTAGTATAGAAGCCGTCTTAACCATTGGGTTGTTAATTTCTCTCAAATATCGATTACTAGTAAAACTGTGAACATGAAAAATGGTGCTTACATAACAAACATAAATTATATCTATCCTATTCTCGTATTGCAAATCAAAAGCATGATTGACTGATGCAAACAATGGGATGAATGGAAAGATCCATTTTTAATATTAACGATAATAAATTATTCATCGACATTTTACATAAACCATTTATCATTGTGCCAAATCAAACAACTACCTTATTTATCAACTGATCTTTTAATCATGTTCAACGTATCAACAAATCAAAAAAGTAATAACTGTATTCAATATATCAATTTAATAACATGGCCTCGTAGCTAAAACAACCATAATTACTCCCTCTCTTATTTATTGGGCCGATATATCTTTCGTACCCAATGTTACCACTAACCTTCAATATTCGAGCTTGCAAAGCACCTACAAAATATTTCTGAATTGGTTTTGTAACCGCTCCTTTTTACTTTATTATTATTGAAATCTATATCAAACAACGCGTCAAAGATGGTCCCTACTTCGTGCATCATTTCCCAGTTCAGTTAAGACATTTCAGTCTTGACTGACTGACTGTAATGACATATGATTCCGAGCTATGGACGGTAGGTTAACTTTTTAACGTTAACGTTACGTTTTAAACTTTCAACCACGAGATTCTAGATACAACAGAAAATCAATTGTTTCTGTTAGTTATATCCGTTAACGGCGGTTAAATGGTTAAGAAATCCAAACTGTGGTCGTTTCTTCAAACCACGTCAGAGTTTAAAGACCCTTAAACCAGGGTCTACTTAATTGTTCATCAATTTGACTACCTACTCGATAAAAAACACCAATACCATGCTGGTGTTACAAAGAAATATCAGCATGATAGCCGTATAGGATGAAGAACTGGACAAACGCATCCCAAAATTAATGTTAATTTTAAAATAACATCAAGAACAAGCACATTAAAACTGATTTTAAAATAGGTTAGAGCCAGAAATAAGATATCACTAATAAGTTGGCGGAAGGACGTTGCGCAGTTTTATGATACGACATACTCTTGGGAAACCAAAACATCATAATTATCTAGGAGTAAACACATTAAGGAATAGAAGAAGGTCATTTCGTAAATTTTAGATGTCTCTTAAATCTTAATGTTTGTGAATTACTTCAAACATTGTATCCCGTATTAAAGTATATAATGCATTGTTTGGAGCTATTGTGCTGTGTTGTGTGTCAGTAAGATTTATTTATATAATAAAATAATAATAAATACTTTATTTATGTCTATTGTGTATCACATACTGTCTGCCAATGTTTGCAGAACAGTTTTTAAGACAAATAATACGATATTTAAAATAAAATTTTAATTCATACTGAATGATATATAATTATGTGTCGCTTTCGCAACTTGGTATAATGGAAATAATAACAATCACAATTTCTTTATTTGGTAAACGCAATGTATTCGATACATCGTTTATTTTGGTCATCGATTGTTTACACTAAAACCATTTTCGTCAAAAGCAGATTTTTAAAAAGCTGGCATTAAAATAATCACCTTCATGTAGTAAACTGACAATCAAGTTAATAAGTTACTGCAATAAGTTAAACACTTTATATGGTATAATTTAACCATTTCGGGGTATGAGGTAAAATTACCGAAGATTATTTTACCTTCGAATCAAAATAATCATGTATCGTAATGAAAAATTATGAGCACGTGAGCATAATTTCAATTATTCCGATACAAGTTAAATGGAAGATAATTCCCAAAAAAATTATAATATGGGACTCCAAAATAGGTAATCTGACCAGATCACACAACGGATATGTTAATAGTTAAATCATTTACAAATCACTCAAACTCACTCCTATTAAGTCCGAGGACACATACCTAATCATTAAATAAAGAACTTTTTTTGCTTACAGCTATTATCTAATGCCTTTTCTTCCGTACGGAAGCAATAGCAAAAAGTACCTGTCAACTATACAGTGCTTGTGTTAGATTCCGAGTATGAATACAAATAAAAATATAAAACATTGAACAAAGAAAATTAATCTTCTAAGCTAAGTCTTAGGCCCGTATTCTAGAACGAGACTCAAGCGTTGATCTTTAAAGAGAAAAGTTGAGTTTCGTTGTAGAATACGGGCTTAGACCATAAAGGTAGATAATGAAACTATAAATTACATATATATTTTGTTCTTTTTTCAAATTCAATATTTATTGTAGACCATAATATAGTGACATAGTTGGTGACATACAATTTATAGGTAATTATAGACCCCGTTAGGGTACAGCAACTTAAAGAAAGGACGTCCTATTAAACAAAAATATTTTTATTAATATTATTGATCTTTACTACATTGACACTCGTAAAATGCACAATGAACATATCTTCCTCAGCGTGTATTCGCCACCGTTGGCATACGCCTCTCCAACTTTCCTCCACTGGGAACGTTGTCCGTCACCCTTCTCCAAACTGGGCCCAGGATCTACCTGACATCATCGGACCATCGGGCGGGTGGTCTGCCTACACTTCTTCTGCTGGCTATGCGGGGTGTCCAATCCAGAACTCGCTTACTCCATCGCTCGTCATATCTTCGGTACATATGTCCAGCCCAAGCCCACTTCAACTTGGCAACTCGGTAACCCACGTCGACCACTTTGGTACGTTGTCGATAAGCTCGTTCCGAATCCGATCGCTAATAGTTATTCTAAGCATGGCGCGTTCCATGTTTCGCTGCGCTACCTTAAGCTTGTGGTCTGAGTATGTCATTCCAACACTCAGAGTCCACGTCTCACAAGCGTACGTCATGGCCGAGAGCACGCACTGATTGAAAATTTTGCTTTTCAGCGATTGGGAGCTTTTAAATTAAAAATATGCAAACAATATAAAGGAAAGGTTTGCACTGCATGGGATTTCAAACCATTGTACCACCATGGAAACATTGATATAGTGGACATCTCAACCATTACACAAAATTGTTCCTCAAAGCATTCATACAAAAATATGCACAATATGCATTTGTTATAACACCAAAGGTCAAATTTAATTGTATGCTACCAATCAAAATGAAATACGTCTCTAATTTCAAGCTCAGTTTGAATCAATAAAAAAAACACCGAACAAATTCAATCAACATATTATGATTTATTGCAACCGTTACAAAATTAACTGTTATGCATTATTTTAAACGCATTCTTAAGCAATGCTTGTTCATTGTAGCCTTTAATTAATTGGTTCACTGAGAAAATGAATATAAAATACACACATACTGAGCGGCAAGATCGTTAGCTGATAACTTGATAGCAGATACACATTTAAAGATTTGGAAATCGTAATTATTTTTAATAACTTAAGTATGATATTAATTATGGGAATTTCAAGGCTAAACCACACTACATTAACCACCCATGTGATCACTGCTTTTCAGGTGAGGCAAGCGTGTGACATATATATACGATATATACGGTAAACCAGCAAAAAGTAACATGAGCAACTTTTGATATTTCCACTTTAAAAAAATCTCTATGGAATCACTACGACGCGATCACTTATTTAAGCGCCCTGAACAATCGCCTGACGAATACAGTTCCTTTCGCTCAGTATTTTTAAGAAGGTAAATGACATTCCTCAGTTATTCTTAAAGTGAACAAGTTCAACCTGCATGCGATATGATCTGTGCCCTTCGGTATTAATCCGTATCTATTTAAAACAATAGAGCGAAACAATGCTCGTGTAAGCAAAAAATATTAGCTGACAATAATTGTTCTTAATACGGAACCTGTTATAAAGACACATGAGCGTCGGTGGCTCAATGGTGCGGACTGTCGCCTTCCTACCGGGAGGGCTGAGGCTCAAATCCCGACACGTACCAATGTATTTTCGAATTTTCGAAAATATATGTACGTTATCCGATGCTTACGGTGAAGGAAAACATCCTGTGGAAACCTTCCAGCACGCCTGCGAAGAGATTCGAAGGTTGTGTGTGAAGTCGTCCAATCCGCACTGGGCCCGCGTGGACGACTAAGGCCTAATCACCCTATACGGGTAGGCTCGTGCCCCTCGGTGGGGACGTTTAATG
>PQWD01004119.1:0-27402 GCA_019425675.1 Leucinodes orbonalis
TAATCACTGAGATAAACCCGAACAATGGTTGCCCTTTATTTGACTTTAAACTTACCGCTGTGTGTAAGTACGGGTAGGACGCATTGCTCATGGCGATTTAGAGGACACTGCTGAACAAACATTAAAGCTATGTCCTGCCTGGGTGGCACAGCGTTGTGCACTCAGGGCTGTAATTGGAGACGACCTCACACATGAGTGTGTCATTTCCAAGATGGTCGCAAGTAAGAATGCCTGAAAAACCGTGGCCACCTTCTTCGAAGACGTGATGTTTTGTAAGGTGGCAGCGGAACGGTCAAGGGAGAATAACCCACTCGCAAGCGCGAACAGGCGCCGGAGAACAGGGCGAAGGAGGCGGTGGTGGCACCAGCTCCACCCACCCTGGTGGGGGTCGAGGATAGCGGACTGCGGGGTTCCGCAATATCAAAAAGTCCCCATGAATATGAGGATGGTCTGTGGCTCTATGGACGCTTCTCTCAGTCCCAATAGAATAGGTACTATTAATATACTTTGACAAATCTTTGCTAAAGGCCGCCATCTGCATGCATCAGCTAAACGTTCGTTGAAGCTGTGAAGGCCAATAATTATTGTGACTATCGGCTCGAGGAAAAAAGACGGGAGCCGTTAACTATAAGTTACGAACAAATAATTCTGCCACATTTTGAGGTAGGGCGGGGGGAGAAACCCAATACCACATAGAAAATTCACGCACACAGGCACAAAAAAAAATTGTGTCGTTACACAACACACAAGTTCAAAACAATATCAGTGTGGCACTTTTAAGCACACACACATTTAAGTTACAGTAAACGACCGTAACGTACAGCGAACTGCACGAACACATTGAAATGAAAATTGTACAAAGAGACGGAAAAAAAGTATCGATATCGATGTTTTGAGGAATTTTTATTAAACATATTCTTAATAATTATTTTAAATCATTTTGTTTGTTACATGGGATAGATTTTGTCTAACATTTAAATGTATGAAAAATTCGATGAAAGTTTGTATTGTATTGTTAAAATTGGACCAAAGTTTTGGGCCTAGAAGCTTATAAAAGGGTGTCCATATTTTTCTAAATTGAGTTTTAAGGTGCACTATGCCAATAATCTAAATTAACTATTTATTGTGCATCCGAACATACGAATAATAATTTCATCCAGGTTAGGTTTCGGTATAAAACTGCAGAGACTAAGCTGCTCAGCCAGCATTGGTAAACACAGTCAAGTTCTTCGTGGGTAGACCCGCGGGTAGAAACTATTTTATTATTTAAAATATATATACGTATGTATGTTCAAATTTTCCTATTTTTACAACCTCAATGTCCTTTCTAAAGATTTATCACACCTCCAAATTTTTAGTCATGTAGGTGGTACTTCCACAATTATGTTTTTATATATGTAGCGGAACTGTGATTAATTACAATTATTAATAATTACCAACATCATCATCAGCTCATTGAACCTTTGGTGTAGTAGCCGACGTCTCGACCTCTCCACCACATGGGTTGTCAAATGGTTATGGTACTGTGTTACACACAGTGGACATCCCTAACCATCCATACTTATAATGGATGAGAAGTAAATACCAAGGGATATGGGTTTAATCCGCCGGGCAGAACAAACATTTGTGTGCATGATTATATTAATATGTATTGGTTTGGGTGTATGTATGTGTAATATGTATTTATATACGAAACAATATTTTAAGTTTGTGTATCCTTTGTATACTACCGATGTTACAGTCTAAATGCTTAGTTTGGGGCAAGAAGTAGACGTGTGGGTGTCGCTTGATATTTTATTTATCATCCCGCATTTTAAAATTTACCCTTTTATTTTCAAACTAGTGATCCGCCCCGGCTTCAAACAGGTGCGAAGTTAATAATAAGTACACTATAAAGAAACTGTCAAAGTTGTACCGCCGTAAACGCTACGTTCCGCAATTTCGAAATCTGTAAAATCTTCGGAAATATTCATTTCAATCTTATGCTGTAAAGGGCCGTATAGATCTATATAAGGTCAACAATGAATTCAAGGTGTCGCTTCGAAAATAAGACATTATTTGTCTTAAAAAGTAAATGAAAAAATGGGATATCCATAAGAGATAGACATATACCACCTTACATATAAATCTTTTCAACGTGTACAATATTTAGAACATTATTTTGATAAATAGCGTGGGGCTCAACCTGCGTTTGCAATGCAAGCGGAAAAAAGTAATTATTTACGACATAATATTAGAAACCTCAAAAATAACAGTATTTCTCCACTATTTAATGGATGTTATTATACATGTAAACCTTCCCCTTCAATCATCCTATAAATAAAATATCTATAAATAAAAACCGAATCAAAATCCGTTGCATACTTTTACAAAGGGATACAGGTATAGTTTATTGATTTAGTTTTTATCTTATATAAAAAAAAACGTATCTTATAATCGCTCTGTTATTAATCACGAAGTATTTATCAATCAAGAGACATCAGTAATAATATTAAAGGGGTCTGTTATTTCGTATTTGTACACAAAAGCTTTTAAAAAAATCTGAAAATGGACGCTGCATGATGGTCAAAACGTCGATACAAAAATTAAGAATTTTATGTGATTTCATATTATTAGCCAAATGTATTTGTATTATTAAAAAAAAGTTGAAACCTTGCTTTCGCTCAACTATAAAACCAAAGTTTGAAATATCGATAACAATTTTCGACAACACCCTGACTCTAGCGTGCCGAGTTTCAACCACATAGGGTTGCGTATCCCTGATTTTTAACATGTAAATTATTTTTTAAAACTATTGATCTAATAAATCAAACAAATCATATTAAAAACGAATTCGATAGTGGATATACATGATATAACGAAACAAATACCTTTTAAACAAATTTTGTTTAATTCGGGACTATAATTAAGCCGCTATAAAATTTAAATGTAATACAAATATATTTTTGTATTTTTGACATTTACTGACGCTATTCGATACATTTTCAATGAATAAGTTAGTTTCGGAAATGTAACGATAATTATTATTTCATTCGTCGCTCATAAATAAAAATGCATTCAAACTATGAGTTAGCAACCCTAAAACTAGTCTCGTGGGGAGTGCGCGCTAGTCTCGTGAGGAGTGCGTTGTAGTCTCGGTACACCATCAAATGTCATTTCTTAAGCGGTAAATTCAAAATTTCAAAAAAGAAATTTTGATTATTTTCCTTAAATTTAAGGTAAAATGAATAAAACAAACTTACAAATGAAATGTTACGCCATCCTTTTTAAGACTCGAAGTTCTAGATTTCTTGGAACAAGAAAATACGGCACAAATCGGCATTTTTATTGGAGCTCCGTTCAGACTCGCGTACTGGTAGCGTTTGAATACTATTGGCTGTTGGTTTGCTAATATATTTACGTATGATTTCGAATCCATCGCATTGGGCAGAGGGGTAATAGCAAAATAACTTCTCCTGTCTTTTTTCCTCCGAGATCGCGAATGGTAAAAAGAGTCTACCCAAAAAATATATATGTATTTAATATGCACTAGTGATGTAACGAATATTATTCGCATTCGCATTCGCGAATATTCGCATATTTTTCGATATTCGCATTCGCATTCGCATTCGCAAAAATCGATGCGAATATTTGCGAATGTTTTTATCAAACTAAAAGGAAATTATATAGATGATGCATATGAATTAATAACACATAGATAAGGAAGCTTTATATTTTATTTAATCATATGTGTATGACTGTTCCTAATATGAAAAACTTACCTTTTTTATTTTAGGCATATTAAAATATTAACAAGAAGAACGAAAATAAAATCTTAACGAAAGAAGAGATCTAATCAAATCTAAGTAAATACTAATCAGCCTTGTACAACGATGTAAGGTTTGCTCTTCTTGTAGATTATTACTATAACAATTATTAAATAAAGTTTACAATGTTTTTACTAAAACCAAATAATTACTTTTAACAACATTAAACTTTAATATCCGATCTATTATACATATATAACCTTGGCTTTAGTTTTATATCTTTATATTATTTTAGTATATTTTTGAACAATTAAATATAATGACAATTATGAAATTGAACTTTAAACAAATAAGGAATACTTAACTCTTTTAAACCAAATAAGGAATACTCAACTTTTTTTCAAACTTTTTACAAAAAACAAACTAATATTTATTTTTTATTTAACCAAAGTAAACTTATAATATTACATACCTTATGTTAAAACTAATTCTTAATTAAAGTATTTTTATGAAAAAGAACTACAGAGATCTAATCAAATTAAGTATAATATTAATCAGCTTGATAAAACTATGCAAGGTTTGCATTTATTTAGTAGATTATTTATTACTATAACCATTATTTAATAAAGTTTATAATTTCTTTTACTCAAACCAAATATTTACTTTTAATGAAATATACATTTCAATACAAAACAAACAAATAAGAATACTTAACTATTTGTTAATAAACTTAAAAAAAAAACAAATAATGTTTCCTTTAATCTACACTCAAAGTTACTTTAGTCAAAACTAAGTATTTTAGTCAAAACTGTCAACTGTCACTGTCGCGCTTTATTTGAAATTTAAAATTCGCATTCGCATTCGCATTCGCGAATATGAAGATAAATATTCGCATTCGCATTCGCATTCGCGAATGTTAAAAATTCAATATTCGTTACATCACTAATGCATACATAATGTTTGGATATTTAAATAACAATATATATGTATTTCATAATAAAGCGTATACTTTCAATGCAAAATTTTTATAACTATACCTACGCTTCATCATAAATAGTCGGTAGGTCTTTAGGGAGATCCGGTGGACACATAAGTGCGCATCATCTTTCCTCCTATCCTATTTTTTCTCGGAGGAACTTTTTTTCAGATTTAAAGTTAGTTTGCATATAACTACACATAGCGATGCTGGAAGGCCTTGCCCTGCAAGTGTCGTTATTATAGGTTGATCCCCGGGCACACAAATGTTTGTACTGCCCGGGTATGAATCCTTGGAATAGCAGCCAACATCTCGACCATTCAAAAATGGGTCGTCAAAAAATGAAATAGCTTTTACATGTGTAGGTATCAATAAAAAAGAAGTTTTAGATTTGAAAGTTATTTTAAGATTTCAATAAAACTATGGTACTTTTCGAGTTTAGCATTGATGACAAAAGTTTGACATTTTGGATTCTGATTGTATCGTTAAAACAAACGTTAAAATTACTTATTCCAAGTATTTTTATCGGGGTAGGTATCTAAATTTTTGAAATTGTAAAATAAAAACTTGCTGCATAAAAATAAAGCGATAGAAGTATACCTCCCTATATTGTATAAAAGTTTATTTTATCAAAGGTAATATAAATAGTTACTAGAATTAAACGTGTAAGTACCTATTAAAATAAAGAGCAGGTAAACTAGTACCGGTTTACTATAGGGGCACACTTTGAGACTATTGTCTTGGCTCCACACCTCTGTAATATTTCCATGAAAGAGCGGCGTTACCGCCTGCCGAGGTCACGATTCATTTTTTTACCTTAAACGTGATGTAATACTATTAGCAGTTTTATTAGTCCCACCTGCATTGCGGCGCGTTAGGTTATTATTTGTTAAATGTTGGAGCTAGTAAATAGTACAAATTTCGCGGGCATTTATAAGAATATCGGGTAATCCGAGCATGCGCATAACAAGTTATCGCGACTCAAATGTGAACTTGAGTAGTTGAGTGTCTCCGATTGAACAGCACACGAGCCGTAGTTTATTACGCACGAGCAGTGTTGTGAATATGAACCTATTTTTGAAGTTAACCTCACATCTTTACTTTAGTCAAAGGTGAATCATCGTATCGCTATTTAATTGTGGTTATGATAATGTTAAATACATAGTATTTTATGGTGTTTAGTGAAAATGCAAATCGTAGAGCTGTGTGTATTAAATCGATAATGGATTTGGTCAAGGAGTACAAATGACGATAAGATGGAAAACTGTTTTGTTGCTTGCGGTTGTGATGATTACGAAGGGGTAACAAAGCTGATCTTGACCGCTTTACGGATAAAATTGAAAATGTCCTCAATGACGAGAAGGGACGAAGGCTATCAGAAATTTTGTTTACTTCAAAAATGAAAGACGGCCGCAAAGTACTAGATTTTTGGGAACATGTAGAAAGATGTCTTAACTACAGAGGTAGCAGTGAAAATATTTCATATCGTAGTTATCTTAGAGATATTGACCGTGTGATAGATGAAGCTGAAAGAATAGAAGAACTAGATTTTGCAACAATGGAACGATTGACTATAGCAAGAGACTCTGAAAACCAAGATGAAATTGTAGAAACCCTAAGTATATTAAAATCGGAAGCTACTAAAGCACTTCGAAGAGAATATAATGCTTTCAGAAGACAATTTGTTCCAAATATGATGTATTATGCACAACAATTAATAAATAAATTACATAGTGCTTATATTTCGGGCTAATTTTAAATCTGGCCCATAATTAGTGTTGCAATTTTAAAACGGCATTCTTAGTGTTACCGTTTAAGGATATATAAACGATAAAAAATTGCATTCCAGATTTTACGTACGTGTTCCAGATGTATGAACAGCTTGTTTGTAATATAGTTAGATGTAGAACTCTGCAGCAAGAATTTACTATTTATTTTCACAATTATATTATAATATATTCAAAAAACAATAAATGTTTTGTTTGTGTATTTTGTTTTTTCATAGGTTAGTATTATTTTTATACAACATGAGAAATTGAATGGGTTTTAATAATATTTATTTGACTTTAATAGTACCTTTAAGAAGTCATCTCTTATGTAATTTGATGGTCTCTCATTATTAATTTATGCTTAAGAATATTTTTAGCCAGTTTTAAAAATATATATAGAAAAGAAGCTCGTTATAAGATGATCCAATCGTTAGAAACCGCGACAAATACAAGCTGTTTAGAATTCGCTGTAATAGGTTGTGTAGGATGCTCAACGACGTCACATCATGATGAAATACTGGAAATGGCAATCCTTCCAAAGTTTGCAGGTTTCTTAAATCATTAGTTGGAAGATTTTGTAGTATCGACTCTCTGTTCACTTCACTTTGTTCTTCTTCTGCTTTCAGTAGTGAGTCTACTTACTCCGAGAGTAGTGACAATAGTAATATTAACCCTTTGACACCAATGACGCTTTAAGACGCCAGACACAATAGATTTTCCATTGTGTCTGGATTCCCGGCCATACCCATTGAGGGTTAAAGCTGACACTTTCTTTAAACTCTCTCGTCTTCCAAAACTTGATAGCTCTCCCTTTGTTTTCAGTAAAGTGTCGAACTGTGATGTTAAGAGGAACATTTTGGCATTTTGTGTCGAGTGCTTCGGCAATGATAGAGCTAACGCTAGCGGTAGTATGATAATTCCAGTCTTCAATATCCTTTGCCATATCATTTCCTATATATTTAACCACTCGCTCCTCTCCAGTATTTTTGCTACTATATGGATGCTCAAATTATACCTTTAAAGAAACCCTCAACCTGTTTCTTTATCACAGTACCACTATATAAATCTTAATTTCCTAGTTTAAGTTCTTGAGATAAATGTTTATCATCAGTTTATTATAGTATGTTTTTTTGTAAGGATAACTGATGATGAAGTATTTTTTCTCATGAAGGTTTTCTGGAAGAGATTGCTTTATAGCGATAAGCACACCTTAATTGTTATTCTGTTTGTTCCTAAATTTGTAATTTTTATTTTCTGTGCAATAAAGTGTATTGTTATTATCATAAATAATATTATATTTTTATGTGGTCACATTGAAATAAAACAATATATATTTAAGTCAGAATCATTGGGTTAAAATTTAAATGCTTTTTAATTATAAAATCCATTTCATGACAATTTGTGTAATGTAAAAATCCATTAACATTTCATGCATGTTAAAATACAAGTTGATAATTAAAGAAATTTCCAAACGATTAGTCGACATTACTGGAGACCGAAGATCTGGTAGCTACCTTGGTCAAAGAATTAGTTTAGCGATTCAAAGGGGTAACGCTGCCAGTGTCTTCGGAACTTTACCAAAGGGGGTTCTTTTAATTATTTTATTTAGTTATTATATTTTTTTTTTTTATATTTTAGTTGATAATTGAAATAATTCCATTGCATCTTATCACATTCTAATTAAATAAAGAGTCCATATATCTCATTACTTTTGAAAAATATAAATTATTTAATTATAACTTATAAATATCATATCACTTCCTTTGCCATTTTAGTTATGTCACATAACCAAAATGAAATTTACTTCTAGGTCTTCTTCCAGGAATAGTACATCTCCAAAGGCTTATTAACCTGAAATGAATTGAGAATAATCATGAAAGCAACAAACAAACAAACTTAAAAATGATTGATCATTTGTCAAAATCAAATTTTTTTGGAGTTTAATCATATTACCTTCCAAAATTTATCATTTATTTGCTTTAGAGTTTGTGAACCACCTAGAGGCACAAACTGTCCAGGTGTAGGTGCCACGTAGATGCAGAAATTGAGAAGTCTATAGGTTTCAGGTAACTCTGCATCCAAGTCCAGTGTTAGACGCATTGCCAGATACTTGCTGAGATGATCAACTGAAATATTAATATAATATAATCATATTTAAAAATATGCAATGTTGTACAACACCAAAAGTTTTATATCACCAACTTCAGTATAAAGTTTTATGGCCTGAAATTGGTGGCAAATACTAAATATCAGGTAGAAGTTACCAAGGGTTTGTTCGGTTAGTTTATTCCGTTTATAGTGTTTTTATCAAAAAATTGGGATAGGGCAGTTAATTTATATAATTGCACACAACTAGTAATTCTGAGAAGCGTCATTAGGTACAACCCTGCACTTAGATTGACTTTCAATAAGGATTTAATTACAACACACTTTAATAGTAAATATTTGTTTATTTCAATGTAAATATTGTGTTAGTTTTCCTTCTAGGCATACAGCTCCATGATAAGATGCTCTTCATGGAGATATGGTTCGGATAATAAGTAGCTCAAAAATAAATTATATTCCATTGAGATTAAATATATGCACAAAACTTATGGCAAAAGATATTTACCTGAAGCGTTCGCCACAGTTTTCAAATAGCGTACTGAGCTATCTCCCAGGGCTCTCATCAGCTGATTATCTCCAGTCATCTCAGTGGGATGTGGTTTGAATACTAGCTCAATTTCATTGGGATTCAAAGGTTCTCCTTCACCTTCAGTGTCCATAGAATTCTCACCTTCTGTCCTGGAATAATTGTAACAATAAATCTCGATCATCATTACAACCTCAAATGTCCACTGCTGAACAAAGGCCTACACTTATAATTTCCATGTGGACCAATCCCTAGCAGTTGATATTCATCTGATACCCAGCACCTTGATACATTAGTTTTATTACACAGTGATGAAAGGAACTTAACATTTCTGCTGAGAATAACAAGACAATTCTTATTTTTAACCAATACCATAACACATACAATGGAAAAAATATTGTGATACATTACAACATATCAGGTGGTTCAATGGTTAACATTAACATATTGGCAAGTATTTACTGTACAGGAATGTGTAAAATTGTCTCACTTGCAAATATGCAGTAATGGATGGCTCGATTTAGGCACTTAAGCGCATTGTAGCTAAAAATAATGTACGACATAACATTTAACAATCAAAATATTGTTAATGCAGTAACTAATTGAAAAAAAAAACATAGAAAAAGCTGTCATATCATTGAGCGGCTTTGAAAATACTGGGATGACCTACACATAGAATATCACATGAGACATATCCCTTACAAAGTGAAACACATATATAACATGCATTTTCATAGTAATTAGAATATTGTATGCCTAACACAAACCTTCCATCACTTGATTCACTTTCTTCACTCCTTTCTGATGTTAGAATTGACTTTGCCCTCTTAGTAGTGCTGGTGTTTTTTGAAACTGAGCTTATACTAGATAACACTGGAGATGGAGTACTCCTAACAGAAGCAGGATTAGAAGTAGACTGCCCTTGTGGTATTGGGTTTCCAGTGGTTGATGCACCATCTTTAGGGACAGCAGCTGAACTGCTACCATTGTTTTGAGGGCTTTCAGCAGTTCCATTCGAGTTCGTAGCGCCACTGCTTTCTTCCTGATTCTTTCGAGATCTCTGCGGTCGGTTTTGAGATTGCATTTTTATCCCTTCAGTAATGGAATTTACCAACGATGCTTGGGAATGTGACATACTAAGTTTGGCCAGGACACGCTCTTGATGAGCCTCATATTCATCCCGGCTTGGATAGATCTTTGAGATAAGCAAATCAAAGTTTGGATCCGGTCGCAAAGAGCGTTTTGACACCAATTTCTTTCTGCAAGTTGGGCATTCTTTGTTGCCAGACCGTAGTGCAGTAACTATGCAGTCAGAACAGAACCTGTGAAGGCATTCTTTAGTCGTCATCGTCTTCTTTAGCATATCCAAACATATTGGGCACATCAGTTCGCTGTGCAAGCTTCGCGGAGATACCGCAATTTCTGTGGCGTCCGTAATTACTTCTTGTGGTGTACGATGTAATTCGTAAAGTGATAGCTCCCATGTTTTGTTCTGGGATGGTTCTAATGACGACATTTTGGTAGATTTATAAAATTTTCGATATTTTCTGATTAAATATGACAATTCGCACCACTTCCACCATGTTGTTTTTGATAACAAATACTGCCAACCAAAAGAAAATATTTGTCACACCAACAAAGCCATAGACATAAAGCAAAGCCATAAAGCTTATTATTATTTTTTATTACAACTTCGGCTTAGCTATAATGGATGTTGGATTCTTTTTTGAATGTTTTTAATATTAACGTCAGTTAAAGTTAAAATATTTTTTAAAACTTTTATGTAACAGTAAAGAACATATTTATATTATAATCTAAAACATAATTTATACTGGGGACTATTAATAAGAAAACGAATCAATTTTATTGTAGTGTTTTATTAAATCTTAATAATATTATTTTAAAAAAATTAATTGAAAAAGGTGATTTTATAATTCATTCAGTTAATTTTGTGAGTCTTCTTTTTATAGATAAGTTGATAACGAACATCATGTATGTATCCCTTAGAGAACTGGGTTCATAATTTTGTAAATAGTACATTTTGCATCAATTTGATTTTTATTAACCGGAGTTTAAAAGTACTGAGTTTTGCGGGACTTGTTGTAGTGGAACAAAATATGAGTTGCTGTTACCTAAATTAGGATTTTGCAACGTTTGACCATTTACCGGGACTAAAGTATACATATTGCTTTGGCCCTGGACTGGAGATGCCAACATCACTCCGTTTGCATTATAAGGCTGTTGTGCAAGCATGTTTTGATTGCTGACAAGGTTTGGTTGCATTAGTTGTCCATTGGGGACAAATGATTGCTGATGATTTGGTGCTTGAGCAACAAGTAGTGGCTGCTGATAGGAGGGTTGCTGGTTGATCAACATTCCTTGTGGATTCTGATAGCCTGGTTGTTGCTGTGCTACTAAATATGTTTGTTGGTTCTGAAGATATCTCTGGGGATTAACTGCATTCCTTGGGAGCCAAGTCCATTTTGGACATTATTAGGTGGTTGGTTGTAAATCGGTTGTTGATAGGCTGGCTGGGTCATAAAAGTGGCCTGTTGGTTACCATAAGGTTGCTGGTTTAGCATCGGTTGGTTGTCATACATTGTTTGTTGTTCAGGTACATAATTTTGGAGGTTTCCTGTAGCTGGATCCATTACCTGCTGATTATTCATTTCTGATCTGGAAAAAACTGATCCGATTTTTTACCAATATGTTCATCTTTTGCAGGTATTTCTTGATTTGATTCGGGATTTTTAGCTTTTTCTTGGAGCGATTTCAAGGCATCAGCCGAAATGAATACTCCAGGAATAATATTTGGTTTCTCAGATGTTGAAGACTCCGAATTAATTTCACTAGCAGCTCTTGTTACTATGACTCCAATGACAGCAATCTGGTGAGAAACGAATAAGCGATAAATATACCATTTTATATATTAAAGAGAATTAACCTTCCATCTAATGGATACAAATTATCATTTTGGAATTGCTCATTTCAAACCAAATAAACTCCTAGGTTGCTTGCCCGATAAATAATTATTTAATAAAGAATAATTTAAAGTCCCTACCTACTTACTAGTAATAACGCAAATCACACAAATAAATAAATAATAAATATCCACTGCATTCACACAGCACAATCTAGCCCCAAGTTAAGCGTGAAGCCTGTATTATGGGTTCTAAACAACAGATAAACATACGTATATATATTTTTTTGTACAAATATGTATGTACACGCAGACCACTACAAACAGACCATGTTCATGCACACAAATGTTTGTACTGCCCGAGGATCGAACCCGGAACCCTTGGTGTTGCAGTCGACCTCTCAACCGCAACACCAAATGGGTCGTCAAATGAAAAGTGTGTCAGTTAATATATTCTTGTAGTAGAAAATAATTATAGGTCTGATTTTATCAAAATTAAACGTTTCGTAAGACGCCATCTGGTCTGATGGATCGCTGCTTACGAAAACTCATTGGTGGAGGCTGGTTGAGAAAATCAAAGTATCGGGATATCTAGCAGCAAAATTGAGGAGACCTTTATCTGCAATAGGTTGAAGAGAAAATAATGTGAATTGGGTGAGCCTTATTCTACGGAGGTATTCATTGCGATAAGTAAGTAGTAGTATTCATATTTCTTTGAACTTGTTAAATTCGATTGCCCGACGACTTTCTGGTGGAGGCTGGATAAGAAGTGCGGAGGACTGGGATATCTAGCGCAAATTGGGGTAGACCTTTGTCCAGCAGTGGACTGCGATTGGTTGAAGAGAGAAGTAGGGTTCCACCGTGTAAATAGAAGTAATGCCATAATAAAACTAATAAGAAAATTTAGTTTAAAGTCATCACAGAAATCACAAATATAACAAAAATAGCTTACCACTAATTTAAAGTCCATCTTGCAATTCTAACAAATCAACTGTTATTATTTTATTGGCTTTTTTCAATATATAGTACCATTTACGAGACCGTTAATTGTTGCTAATGGCTATTCCAATTCAATTTCCCAAAAAGCAAGACAATAGTCACGGATAAAAACTTGCGGTTTTGTGAAGTCATAATGTAGGTGAATTTTTATTTGTTGTTATACTGGATTCATTCATGACTTTGTTTTAAATGTATACTAACAAATATATGTAATTAGAAGATCATAAAAAATATGTGTGCTTCGAGAGAGGTCCATGACATGGGACAACGATTCTTAATTCGTAGTCTTGTTCAACGTCTCACGCGGTAATTGGTATATTAAATTTAATGAATATTATCTGTAAATTGCTATATATTATCTTAAATTATGAGTTCATTCATTGAAGCTTAAGCGATTCCGCGTTAAGGTAAATCATTGAGTTAATCGCCGTTTCTCGGCAAGATAAATTAGAGAAATTTAATAATAGTGTATAGTCAGAGTGCCTTATCATTTTTATTTGTAACATTAACTGGCATGACCATTTCTATTTTGAAGCAAAACGTCGCATTGATCTATTCCTATTGGAAGCTGTTGTGTATTGAGGCTTCAACTCGAATCTTGTGAACAAAAATCGTCATCAGAAACCTATATAAAACCTTTTTGCAAGACTTATATTTTTTTAGGGACAATTATCGTGGCAGAAGTGGTTTTGTTTTCTGACTACTACTGTTGGCCGCAGACATCCTTTATAGTTTCACTGGGTAATTGGTGAGCACATATGGCTCTCTGCCTTAAAAATATACTCAACGTCCTTCCTCTCTAGTGCGATCGAGCTTCGGGTTTAGGGTGTTGCGGGGAGGACAAGGTAACCTAGTATATGTTTTGGGGAAAACGGCGGCTATACGAATAGGGACTGAGCGAACCTACAGAGATTTGCGACGAAAACCGAGGTTGAAACCTCGATGCCGATGTAAGAGTAGAAATAGTTGGTAAAGTAATGTATTCCTCAAATATTCGGAATTTGACAATAGTATATAGGTTCGTATCAAGGGTTTCAAGGTCATACCAAGTTGTTTTTAAAGGCAAAAACAGTTTGGTGGTGGGCAGGTTAAGAGCATACCTCGCACCTATAAGCTTTATGATGATGTTGTACATTAAATTGTTCATAACTAGAGCCTTTCCTCAATTACATGGTACACGCTGTCGGACAGGGCTGTCAAACTAATTAACTTAAATAATTGGCCAAGACTTTGTATTAAAACAGGATGGTGAAGTAAAAAATGCCGCTGAAATAGTCCGTCCTTTCTGCCGTAGAAAAATCCGATCCGAATGCATGAATTAAGAAAAAAATGTGTAGAAACAGATAATTAATGTTAAAATCGAAAAAAACATTGCGGCAGATTTTTGATCCACTCGATTCAAACACAACAAACATCCAAAACTTCTTTATTTTTACTAGGTGGTAGACTCGATACTGAGTCGTCTAGGTAGGTACCACCGCAGTGCCCGATATCATCCCGTGAAACAGGAGTGTTATGCACTTTTGTGTTTCGGGATGAGGGCACTGTAGCTAGTGAAATTACCTAAATATTTTTTTTTTATTACCTAAATAAAAAAAAATATTTAGTTAGCTTTGCAAGACATTTTGGAATTGTCAGAATAAAAAAGAAGTTAAAATATGTCATTGGCTTTGATGTTTCATTTTACTGAAGAGACTCCGGCAAGAAACCCAGTAGTTAATAATATGGTGACACACAGCACAATGATATTATGTATATATAAAGGTAGATACGCCATCCGTGTCACAAAAACGAACCGCCGAAGAGAGTACACTTTGTACTCTTTTGTTTAGGTACATGTGTTCGAAATATGTGTTTGTGAGCTGTCATTACATTCTTAACACTTTTTTCGATTGTTTTGTTAGCATATCACGAATCAATCATGAATATCATTGAATGAGGCCTTATCCAGGAGCGGTTGTTAAGACTGTTAGAGTAAGTAGAGAATCATAATAGAATGTGGTAGCCCTGTAAGCTCGCGCATCGGCGCGCGCGCATACACTACAACTTAATAGAAACTTAATGCCGGATAAATTGGAGAGAGATTTCCTACCGTGAAGCAGGGAATATCCTTACTCGTATAATAATTACGCGTTGGCCCACAATGCAATTGGAATAACAAGTTTAGTTATGAAAGTTATGATATGTCATATTGTCATCCATTAGCGTTCTTGCTGGCAGATTCACAGATGGCGCGGGAAAGTGCTAATCGTTTGGAAACTAGGAACAAGGGAATTGCTAGAAAGTCTAAGAATCCTATAGAGTTTGAAGTAAAAGATAATAAATGGTGAATTTATTAGAGTTTGGATTAAATGATTTAAAAAGGCGAAGCTCAAAATACAAAAAAAGTATAAAGATGTAGGTAATGCTTTAGAAAATATATGGGAATATGAACTATGTCGTAACGACAGATCGAAAAACTCGCACATACAAACTCAAGGGTAAGGGTAGGGTAAGGGGGAGTAAATAAATACCAAATATAATAATTAAATTGAATTTGATTTGATTTGAAAATTATATTCCAATAGTTCTATCGAGATTCCGTTAAATACGTCCGTGCAACACTACCTACTTTTCATACCCTTTTAATCATAACTGATGATCTGGTACAAGGTTCCTCAAACGATAACACGGAGCTTTGATTTTCTGACAGATACATAAGATTATCAACGCAAATAAGCCCTCGGATAATTACGAAGTCGTGTTACCGTTGTCAGCCGTAATCTAAATACGGGACATAACATCGTTGAAAGTCTACTAAAAGCTTACTCTACTAAATGGCTCTCAGCCTTAAAATAAAAATAAAGGTGGGGGGGGGGGGGTTCGGGTTGGTAGCCTAACATATGCTCTCCAACTTATGGGTTCTCGAGTACTTCTCTCTCAACAGGCTAAAACAATTACTGATGACAACTATTCAAAATTCATTGTTGTGCTTTACTTTTGTATTTTATTTATGTTTTTTATTGTATTTTGTTATTTTTTGACGTTCATACGTGCTTTTTGAAAGCATAATTTGAATAAATTGTTTTAAATTTAACTTTGCTCTGAGGATATTTGATTAGAACTACAATAATGCCTACATTGTCAAAAACTACGCAGAACGATTCATATATATGTGTGGCTGTAGGTCCCAAAAATATGAATATAACTGGGGGTCATCGTCAAAAGACCTAATTATTAATCCACCATGCCTTATCGTCTGCAAAGGCATTCCTAAAAGCGTCAACCATCCCTTGATAACAATTTTTTAACGGTATTTTACTGCTGCAGTTTATCTCTAAAGACCAGCGGTATAACTCCTCATATAGACAGAGCAATGTATTTGGTATCCCAAAATTGGCAAAGCCGAGGTAGTTTAATGTATGCGGTACCTAGTATGATTGGGAAAACAAGCAGCCCGTTAGGTTAGTTTTTATTTTTACAACTCAACTTCAATCCGGCAGTCTAGGTGCCCACAGAGTAAGGTCCTAAAAATCTAAATTGACCCTGGGCTCAAACCTTGAGAATTTGTCAATTAATCTTGTTTAGCTGACGTTATAATCGGTGATTTCCGACAACAGATTAACGCGACAAGTTAGAAATAAGTCGTTCGAAGTCAGCTTAACGGCTCCAATGATAATTAACCGGTCTGTAATATTAATCAGAAGCAGTACAAGTAATTGAGATAAAGAAAGCAATAACATGAATATTTAAATGTATGAAATGTGTCTATCTGTCCACTCCAGTTTAATATAAAACATTTATACATATGGCGGTATCTAAACGGTGAAATTATTATCAAAGTGCACGTAAATGCAAACGTAATAACTTCAAAAGCGATGCATCATTGGTTTCGTTAACCTGCTTCCAATCCTATATTTTATGACTTAAATAACCTTAAAGCGAATGTAGGAAATGCAGAAAAGTATAATGGACGTCACGTAGTAGTTGAAATTACTGTAATAGTAGACGATCATTATGATTACTTTCTAAGAAACTTCAACTTTCACTAATTAATGTCAAACCTATTTGTTAGTGCAAGGATGTAAGGGCGGTTCTGTCAAAGATAATAATCAAATAGATAACTGTGAACTTCATCTTTTAAACATATCTTAATTGTGTTTTCATCGATGAGAAATTAATCAGCTTTACTTCACTAAGTCTAAGTCCGAAACATTTCGGTGAGCTCATTTGCAACCTCGAGGCTGGGAAATGTACCACAGTTTTGTGCCAGATAATTCTTACTGTTTCATCATCCACAAGGTGATATTAAATGTTAAAAAAATGACAAGTAACTTTGATTGCCGTCTTTAAATGTAAGGGCGGTTCTGTCAAAGATAGTAATCAAATAGATAACTGTGAACTTCATCTTTTAAACATATCTTAATGGTGTTTTCATCGATGAGAAATTAATCAGACAGTGACGTGCACAGAGTTTATGATAAGGGTATGCAAACTGAGTGACACTAATCGCAGAAAAAAATAATATCTACTTTACATTTTTGTCAAAAAGAGATCGCCTGTGGATTCAAATCTGTAGAGCAAGATAGACGAAAAAATGGATTTGTTGTCGATTTTTCGGGTTGTCTTGTATGTCCATACAGGGTCTGCATTCTGCATTGCACACTGCTTATTTGCACACCACTGATTCTAAACATTAAATACATTTTATAATATAAGGTCGTAACCGAGACAGCATAAAAAAATGGAAATTGTGAAAAACTGGCAGCCCTAGCTATAGCCATAAATATTTAACTTTTGACAGTTTTTACTTAATAATTGTTATTTAGTTACAATGTATTTGTAGTAGTAGCTTGACGAATTGATAATTACAAATGAAGTCTCCCATATTTAATGTACTCAGTAATTGATTTCGAAAAGCGCTTTGAATGTAACAAGTGAAATTTAAATTTTATTGCATTCCATTACAAGTTTTAATTTGTACCTATTAGTTACTATTTTAAATTTGTTACATCTTGATGTGTGCTACCTGTGCTGAAACGCTTATAACCAGTAGGAATGTATGTACATAATTTACAGATTTTTTTTATGAATTGTAACGCGTCGGTTTATTTCACTGTTTACGAACTTTTTGGGGTAATGCCATTTGTAGGTATTGTATGAAAAAACCGTTGGTAAGGTTTTTTTTCAATGCGATCTTTCTTAAAACAAATTAAAACATTTTAATCAAGTTTAATTGGAAAACCCTTGTCCAACAATGGATATGAGTGTTAGCGAATTAGGATTGCATTAATTTGATATGGAAATAACCTATCGCTTTTTGACCAAGCTACCTAATCAAATTATATTTTGATAGCGGAAAATTCTCCAGTAAAAGACACTGTTAAAGTAAAAAAAGTCATCTGATATGGTTCACGCACCAGAAACTTAAGAATTAAATGACTGTAGTGTTTTGCGTTTAGTATCGTTTTGTTTCGGTGTTTGAAGTTCGTGACTTATTTACATATAATTTTGCAAAATTACATCCTTTAACTTTCACAGTGCTCAATTATTTTAATGTTAAAGTTAGCTTTGGGACACGGTGTTTGATTTTTTAAATGAGTTTTTCTGGTTGGTATATATTAAAGGCCTTATCTATAAGAATATAATAATCAATAGTCACCGACATTCACACAACACCATTTATTCCTTGTTGAGGCAAGGAATTTGTACAAGGGTTACTTAACAAGGGTTGAGCTCGTCCTTTCGTGTTGAAGGTTGATCTCCACGCACTGATTTACTATGGTACCTACCATTCAAGCGATTATAGGTGCCGCTGGATTAGACAAGTTTTGAAGTAGAGACTTCGTCTCGGGGAAGCGTAGCATAGGACGCACTCCGGCCCGATGGACCGACGACTTGCGAATGGTCGCTGGAGGAGGCTGAATTAGAAAAGTGGCGCAGAATCGGGGAATACTTTGTCCAGCCGTGGACTGCGATAGAAAGAGGTGTATGACGTCAGTTGATACACCAAATAGGCTGTTTACGAGATTGCTAATTTATTCCATAAGTAAAAAATCATATGAACGTTGGGGCTAAGCGACATGAATATCATCTACGCACATAAGTTTGGTGTTGACCTTATCAAAGAAAAAAATAATAAAACTCATTTAAAAATAATAATTGTTTTTTATTAGTCAAAAAGAGACATCACAATAGTACTCTCTTGACATAATACATGGGCTTCCTTTAATTCCAACATAGAAAATCCGTTACCAAACGCCAAAGTCAAATTAAAAAAAAACAACATTTTTTTTCGAATTGTTTATAGTATTCAGCGATGTACAAGTATTGAAGTTCACTACGTGGCCATTTGTAGTTTTTGCATGTTATAAAGGGAATAGTTCAATCCACTAGTCAAATATCTGCGGCAGGGTTAAATGCAATGTATCGCGATGTTTGCTTAGGGTTATTGCGGTGCAGGTTTTTAGGGTTCTGCGGAATGATATAAAACCTTAACTTTACTTATAATTGAACCTGAAATACAGTTATACCGTAACTGGGTAAAAGAAGGTACAGTTCTGTGAACTTGTTCCAATAATTTTGAATATTCAAGAACTTCGAAGTATATATAACCTTTCGGTCAACTCTCCCCGTAGATAACTATACGGGATGGACTATTCCTAGGGCTGTTGTATTCTGATGATGATGGCTTTTATTGTACTTGACTTATACAAAAGCCAACTTACTCTTATATTTATTACTAGTTGTGCTTCGCGGTATTACCCACAATGTAAGATATTCTCCCGCAGTAAACGTAGCGCAAATCTTATAATACAACTTTATTTTCCCATTATAATAATACTTTCTAAAAGCCAATGATTTTTGTTATCACATCAGCTACCTGCCAAAAAAGTCCCGTCCAAATCAGTCCAGCCGTTACAAGACAGACAACAATTTAAGAACATGTACTTTTGGTAATATGTAGCGTATATATTGTATATGCATTTAGTCAAAAACGGTTATTACAACCAGACACTACAATTTTATTTATATGTAATGGAACTACAGCACCGATTGAGTATATCACTATCGCGCTTGTCACTTTTTTTATAGCTCGGCATTGTAACGAACGTTGGAGTCGGGCGCGGTAAGAACTTAAGTTATATGTAGGGTTGCCAGGTGGCTATTCGTAATATTCGAGCAGACCTGTAAATTGACCTAGCATATAAATAAATATCCACTAACACTAAAAGCGCCACGTACTCCCTAACTAAGCATTTGTTCTGTAAATGGGTACAACGGATAAACATACAAACACGAATATTACTTTTTTGTAAATACGTACCAGATATTCATAAACACCAGACAAATACAAACAGATATGTTCATGCACACAAATGTTTGTGCTGCCCAAGGATCAAACCTGGAACTCTTGGTGAAGTAATCGATATCCCAACCGTTTCACCAAATAGGTCGTTTTATGGGTAAAAAGGCCGGGCACCCTTGTATTGTCAAAGTTTTGTGTCACAAATATTTTCGATATTTTGAAAACCGGACAAGCTTACAATTCCTGTAAATCTCGGCCGGGCAGGCAATTAAAAGCCTATTTATGTCGAAGGCTGGCAACCCTAGTTACATGCATAATCGGTCTGATATGCGGGAACGTTCTGAGACGAAGTTTTTCCTATAGACTTTATAAATTGATATTGACGTCTATACTTACATCAGATTTTTGCATAATTATTTAGCTTGAAGACTATGGTAGTCTTTGCATTGTTTTTAAGTCTACTTGGTGGTAGACTCGATACTGAGTCATCTAGGTAGGTACCACCGCAGTGCCAAACATCGTCCCGTCAAACAGTAGTGTTATGTACTTTTGTGTTTCGAGATGGGGCCTGTAGCTAGTGAAATTACTGGGTAAGAGAGAGAGAGACCTAACATTTGTCATGATGATACCTTCATGAAACCTTTGTTCTAAAAATTTTTAGGTTAGAGTGCGGGTAAATATCATATCCTCATATAAGTAGTACCTATATGTAGATAGGTGTCTGTGATAACACTAAGGTAACTGAAGATCATGACGACCATTTGGTGTTGCGGTTGAAACGTCGACTGCAACACTAAGGGTTCCGGGTTCGATCCCCGGGCAGTACAAGCATTTGTGTGCATGAACATGTCTGTTTGTAATGGTCTGGGTGTTCTCTATGTATAATTTGTATGTATTTACAAAAAAATGTATATAAGTATGTTTATCCGTTGTTTAGTACCCATACTACAGGCTTCACGCTTAACTTGGGTCTAGATGGCGCTGTGTGAATGTCAGTGGATATTTATTTATCATGTTTAAATTACGATCCTACTACTTGTCCGAATAGGTACTTAAATATCAAGAAATAAAAGTTAATATATGCCTACAATATAGGCACTTAGACAGGTAGGTAATTCATTTATCAAATCAATTCCAATAATATCTTAAAACACTCTCATGCGTAAAAAATAAGTTTAAATTGTTATCATTAACAAAAGGCGATCATGATGTACCTTATGTACTATACTTACTATATATACTTGTTTTAAAGTCGCGACGTACCATAGACAATCGATTGGCTAAGGTTGAATCGATTGTTGAAAAAAGACAAATTAAATCCTCAACCCCAGCGAGGGGCACACGTCTGCTATCTTTCACGCTCGGTCGGCCATCAATGGCGCGGACGCACGACGCATCATCAATTCTTTCATCGTAGGTTTATGTACATTCAGGCACAGAGTTCAAATATTATAATAATTATAACAGATAAATATTCACTGACATTCACACAGCGCCATCTAGTCCCAAACTAATTTAGCCTGTAATATCTGATATATATATATATATATATATATATATATATATATATATATATATATATATATATATATATATATATTATTGTTATACATATTATAATCACACATACATATATACAGACAGACATGTTCATGCATACAAATGTTTGTACTGCCCGGGGATCGAACCCGGAACCCTTGGTGTATTAGCTGACGTCTGAACTTTTACATCAAATAGATCGTCAAATCAAATCAGTTTTAAGACTGACTATAATAGTCCTGGAAGACCGCGTCACCAGCTAAAACGTAGTTGACGAAGGAGCACCATTTCTCGATATGAACCTGAAAAACCGTGCTTAACGGAAGGCAACTCCGGATACGCCATCTCTTATTTTGCTATTTATCACCATAAATTTTTTTAAGGGATTTTGCATGTAAAACATCACTAATAGTGTGTTTAATCATACACAATTGAAGTTACTCAGCGGAGCTAAAAATTGTTTTCGTCGGTTAACGGCGCTTTAGTTAGTGGTAGTCAGAATTCGGTATATTCCACCATCCGTAATAAAATACCAAACCTTATTTTTATAAAAGTGCATCTTATTTTATATGTCGTTTCATTGATCACCTTTGTTTATTTGCAATATTGATTTTTTAAACACACTGAAACCAATAAATATTAGGTCAATTGATAATAGTGAGCAATGATGAGTTCTTTGATCGTGAAATAAATACACTAGTCGCTACGTCATCGGGCCCTTTTACTGTTTTATAATTATTATTTAATAGTGTTTCTAATAACTAAACTTCATCAGTTGACTGTGATTTTTCAGAAGGGCTTTTTCCCTGATCGTAGGTACGTGCAATATGATCAATCACTAGTATCGGTAATCTAAATAATAATAAATGGCTGCACCTCTTAGACGCCACGTCTCACGATCGCAATCTTGCTTCATGTCATCTACATACTAAACATGCTAATTGAGTTCATTTGACAAGTTTATCTATGCGATACGTTTGAATACATGTTTGAACGTTTATTTGGAATTCTTCGCGACTAACAACAGTTAGAGATTGATGACTTTTAGTTTCTTAAATATGTATGGTTCTAGGGTCAAATACCTGGACTAGATTTTTTATTCAAGCATCAAAAATAATATAAAAAATATAATTACTAAACTAAAATTTAGTATATTAATTATTTTTTTGTATTTTTGTATATTTTCTGACGTTCATAAGTGCTTTTTGTAAGCATAATTTGAAATAAATGGATTTTGACTTTTATTCAAAAATTAGTTTGCAGTTTATCTGATATTCCATGATGGTAACTGCCATCTTCAATTCTGAACCGACGGCTTATCGAGCTCCCCGAAGAATGCAAGCAATGTCCTCTTTCGCGGGATTCAAACACCCCTAAATCAAGTAGAGATGCATACCCAACGCTCGCAGCCTGAAGGTCCCTATGTTGAAAATCGTTCGGTTGGGGCAGCAGTGGAAGGTTGTATGGCTGAAGTAGAATACTCATAAGTACTCATTGACCAATTTTTCGAAATAAACCACCGTCAATTTAAAACTACTAATTGTTTTTCCCGATGTTTCGGTGACTTTACGGTTTTAATAAGTACCGCGATTACGGGTAAATTAGTACTTAGCTCAGATTATATTTATTTCTGATACTACACAGATAATTGACTGTACACTTGATGGGATATGACCAGAATGATTAAACAATAAAAGTACGCATTATCTCAGCAATTAAATTTAATAACATAATTTAGACGGTGTTTATACGCTATGCGCCTATGTTTTGTTTGTGGGTTTATTACTTCATTCGTTTAATAATAACAGTGGATGATTAGGTTATACAGTTTTGCCTATACTTTAATGTATGGAATGCAGAGTTGTATAACTAGAAGATAATAGGTAATTTGCTTTTCGGGAGAAGGAAAACTATTCATAGGTTTTTATCTGTATGTGCGATATTTGTTTATGTGTGTATCATTTATCCATAAAGATAAAAAAATGTGTGTAAGTATCTATGTTTGTACTCAAATGCATGAAATGGATACGAGTATATATAACAACACCGTGTAAAATACGCCTACAAGGCCCTTCGTGGCGAACCCCCTGGAACTTCACTATTGTAAAGTATTTTGCCATAATATCCACGCTTAGCCGCCACTGAGTTCAACCCCATGGTTTTCATGGGTTGTCAAAGTTTAACCGAGTTGTTTCTGATACAGAGTATACGGCAAGAAATATAAATAGGGTTGGTTTGTTTAAATTTTACAATCATCATCATCAGCTGGGCACGAGCCTACCCGTATAGGGTGATTAGGCCTTAGTCGTCCACGCGGGCCCAGTGCGAGTTGGAGAACCTCACGCATAACCTTTAAATATCTTCGCAGGCGTGCGCAGGTTTCCTCACGATATTTACCTTCACCGTAAGAGCGTCGGATAACGTACATATAATTGCGAAAAATCATAAACACATTGACACGTGGCGGGATATGAACCTCAGTCCTCCCGGTAGGAGGGCGACAGGAGGCGGATTGAGCCACCGACGCTTACTGTTTAACAATAACTACCTTAAATAAGGTGCAGAGTTATTTCCAAATATCGACTATAACATTATATTACACAACAGATAAAGAGCAAGCGAAGTCCCAGTGCCTCGAAGCCTGAGTTTGATTAATGAACATTATTCGAAGAAATCAATTTGCAGCGCGCTTTCATGACTTATTGCGTTCTGATTGAGGGTTTAGGTGCAGATCATCGACATGTTGTTGTTAATTTTACTAAGGTATGTGATCTTCGTAGTTTCTATGATCGAAGTATGTGAGATTTGGAGCAATTAGGAAACAGTTGAAATTCCTGTAGATTTTAATTACTAATTATTTATTTACCTATTACGTAACTAAGACAATTAAATTTTAAAATATATGTAAAAAGAATTAAAAGTCACACAAATAAATAATAAATAAATAATAAATATCTACTGACATTCACACAGCGCCATCTAGCCCCAAGTTAAGCGTTAAGCCTGTATTATGGGTACTAAACAACGGATAAACATACATATATACATTTTTTTTTGTAAATACATACATATTATACATAGAAAACACCCAGACCATTACAAACAGACATGTTCATGCACACAAATGTTTGTATTGCCCGGGGATCGAACCCGGAACCCTTGTTGTTGCGGCCGACCTCTCAACCGCAACACCAAATAGGTCGTCAAAACAAAACAAATCAAAACAAAACTGTACAGACTGCTAGAATTCTACGTTAAAATATTTGTAAATTTGTTTATTGAAATATAAACAACATTCTGAATCTAGGAATAGCAATATAAATAATATTGACAAAAATAAATATATGAATGATCGGTAAGCAAAGATTACAATTATAGAATAATATTTACACGATTATGGCGTAAGTTGTAATTTAATACATTTTGTATGGGCGCGCTCTGGTACGCTGTTCAAGGAGATTGTCTTGGCTACGTTATAGTTTTAATAACCATAGATAATAAAGTTTATACTATAATTTCGCCTGAAGTCTACGAAGTCTGTGGTAGCAGTATATTATAAATAGGTATTACAAATAAGGCTAGGATTTATGATTATTTAAATCGTTATAACTTCTCATCCTGTTTGCTTGAATACCTATATGATGCAATGGTTGAGGAGTCAGCTAGTATCTACCAGATACTATCCCCATTCAGGGCAAAAAATCTGTTGGTATAACGTGTTGTAATTGTTGGTAGGTTATTGGGGTTAGGAAGTTTTTATTACAGCTATACATAATATAAATAAAGTTGTAGCGTTTGTTTGTAATATTCATACAACCATTATTTTCTTCATGCATATGAATATATTTAGGGTACATATGCAAAAAAATATATTTTTTTAATTTTGTCTGTTTGTTCCGGGTAATCTCTGAAATGGCTGGACAGAAAATTCGGACGGGACTTTTTTGGTAAGTTTATAAAGAAAAACTTAGGCAATTTTTGAAAATACCTTTTTAATTAAGATTTTAATTTATTGAATATTTTTATTTGAGTCTTTAGTTTAAATGTTAAATGAAAAATAAAAATTTTAGTTGTAATTTTTTAATATAAGTTATGTGGCCTGGAAATAAAGGAATTGAAATTTTATTTAGAAAAATAAAGTAAAATATTTCCGCGCGGCGACCGCGCGTTTTTGTGCTGCGCGCCATTTTCGGATAGTTTTACTGCGAGAATATCTCACACCGCGGGGCACAGCTAGTATATAATAAATATTTATTTATACCAAATAGTAATGTAAGTTTGTATAACCGGCGTTTAATTCCAATGTTTCAAGTTATTGTGTTCTACAATGACGCTGTGTATTAAAGTCCAAACACATTATATATTCCATACCGAACAGAAATACCAACTATATAACCTATTATTTTTTATTTTTATTTTATTTTATTATTATTATTAAGGCTCGCCAACATTTAGGCAACACTATGACAACAAAAATGAACACATGATAATATACAAAAATAAAAGTGTGCTAAACAATTAAAGGCGAACACATTATACAAAATTAAAAAGCTCATTGCACAAGCCTTTCAATTTTGTTTCGACTGAAAAATAATTTACCGGCAAACGGTACCCGCGGGAAGAGTAGGAGTTTGGAGTAAAATAAGGATAAACTTTTTTGATGCCCTCTCAACATTTTATACCCAGATTATTCCTGAGCTATAACTCCTTACAATAATCAAGAATATCTAAAGTAGAAGTCTTGCTGCAGTTTATATGACCATAATTTATAATCCATTCAGTAGCCCTACAAGTATTAAGATTATTCAATTAATCAGGTGGGTACAGTAATGGATGCCATTTATTTTGATATGGTAAATAAGTAGGATCTTGTGGTAGATTTGTATTTTATAAATGCAACGTATAAAATCGATTCGTAAAGTTATTTACGTTAATAAACGATGTGCGTACAGTCTTTATGACTTTGGCGACTTGGAAATTATTAGGTGCCTATAATCAAGTTTGTTAAAAGGTAGTGAATAATTTTATGAGGATCTGTTTTAATTGGAAAATGAAATATTTTTTTCTAGATAGAAACCGTGTAGCAATTGTGCACTTCGATCAGATCCGGCGGGCTATGTCGGTAACTTTAGTTCTCTTACGGATTCTTGATGCCCTCTCAACTCGCTCGGATTCGCTCCATTGCGCATTGAGTGACTTTGAACTTGTGAACCAATCCCGCAGTCAGTGTCCATGTCTCAGCTGATGTTAGCACGGGTAGGATGCATTTCTCAAAGACTTTTGTCTTTAAGCATTGCGGTCTACCACCTAGTCTTATTTGAAATACAACGTGCTCGTTGTTTCTCGCCGGTTTTTATAAAAGACCGTGTTTTTTTGCCGATTCATAGCTCTTCCACACTTAATAAATCAATTCATCAGCTATAGCCAGCCACTGCAGGGCCACTTGCGTTACAACATAGCATGGCTAGGGAGAGATGAGGCTTTATCCTACCACACGAGCCCAATGCGTATTGGTGGGCCATAACGACTACTA